>CM042435.1:11691973-11719473 GCA_023631565.1 Gymnocephalus cernua | reverse complement strand
GAATTAAAATGAGAAAATATAATGGGACAAAAAGAAATCAAGGGACATTTAGAATAGATAAAAATGTGCGATTAATTGCGATTAATAGCGAGTTAACTATGACATTAATGCGATTAAATATTTTAATCGCTTGACAGCACTAGTATCTTTTGGTATGCATTTCAGAAAAAAAATGGTTAGGATTCAGGTGTAATTGCAAATAGTGATTAATCATGATCCACTGAAAATTCTGATTAATTTGATTAAAAATTTTAATCATTTGACAGCCCTAATATATATATATATATATATATATATATATATATATACACACATACATATATATATATATATATATATATATATATATATATATACACACATATATATATATATACACATACATATATATATATATATATATATATATATATATACACATACATATATATATATATATATATATATATATATATATATATATATACACATATACATATATATATATATATATATATATATATATATATATATATATATATATATATATATATATATATATATAAAGCCTCCAAAGATCAATTAAGTCACCCTCTATTAGAAATGTTTGAGGAGTCCCTAGAAGCTGGAATTCTGCCTCTGTCACTAAGAAAGGCCTTAATTACACTCTTGCCAAAGCCAGATAAACCACAACACAATTGTGAATCATATAAGGCTGTGACGATAACCGCATTACCGCAAATCTGACGGTGACGTGCCACTACCGCGGTGATGACATCATCACCGCATATTTTTTTTTACTTTTTGCTTGCGGAAGTTACAGGAGAACAGATATTGTGTGTTATGAAATGTAATGAAAGCAATAATCATTATCCACCTCACACAAACTTCCTTCTCCCATTCTCTCTCTTTACTACTAGTACAACACACCCACACCCACACACGCACGACGCCGAGTGGCTCAGAGCCCAGCTGCCGTTGGAGGAGACCGGTTCAACGGCTTGGAAAGCGTCTGCCCTCGGCATCGTCAGCAAACTTTTTTTTCTCTTTACTTTATTAACAAAAGAGCCTGTGGAATAGATCGACAGAGAGGAGAGAAAGCAGAGTGGCCGTAAATGACAGCAAAACACAGTAGCCTAAATACTCTTACATTGAGCTGAAATGGAAACTCTGTGCTAAGGGTTAAGCTGATGTTTTTGGGGGGTAACGTTTTTGGGGTGAACCGCCATACCGCGGTGATATGTTGCTGCGTCACCGCGGTAAGAAAAACACTATACCGTCACAGCCCTAGAATCATATAGACCGATCTCTTTGATTAACACTGATGCTAAAATGCCAAAGCACTAGCTTTGAGACTAGAAGTTCATCTACCAGCAATAATTCATAATGACCAAAATGGATTTGTGAAGAATAGGCAGGCCTTTCATAATATACGCCGAGCAATGACTATCATCCACAAAAAGACAGATGCTAAAGTCAGAGACGAATGGCCTTACTTATTTGATTTGCTCTGCCGATATGGCTGTGGACCTAAACTTTGTCAATGGATTAAATCATTGTATTTAGGGCTACAGCTATCGAGTATTGTACCGATTATTCCATTGATTAATCGAGTAATCTGATATGAAATACTTTTGTTTTATTGAAGAGCAATAATATACAATAGTTTGGTTTTAAACTTTGGGCTGCTTTGTTTATAGAAGATTTCAGATCTCTTTAAAGACAACGCCCTTATACCTTTTGAATATCTGAAAGATAATTTTGAGATTCCTAGGAATCATTTGTTTAAATATTTTCAAATACAGAGTTTTGTTCATTCTAAGAACCAATCATATCAACCTCCTGCTTTAAATGGTATTGAAGAACTGGTAACAGCCAATCCCCACGCTAAAGGGACACTCTCAAAAGTATACAGTAAATTATTTAAATTAGGCCTACAATAACCTGTAGGGGGGCCTACAATAACCTGTAGGGCAGCCTGAAGTCTTTATACATATCTGTTTTTCATAGAATACTAAACTATTCAAATAGCCTAATAATTGTTGCCATGATTTTATAAATCATGTTTTAATGTTAAACATACTGTATATGTATGTGGCACAGTGAATCGTTAGGATTAACCATCTGTGTATTAGTGACTACCTTACCTATAGGCCAGTAAGCAGTGGGGATTTATATTTGCTAATATGTTGGATTCATGTTAAGACTTTTTAATGCATTGACTCCGAGGACCCCCTAGGGGTCCAGGACCCTCTGTTGAAGATCACTGCTTTAGAACACATGAAAAGAAATTGGTCAACCTCTGCTTACTACACGCAAAACGTCTTATTGCTAGACAGTGGAAAAGTGTTTGTTGTCCATCTGTAACCCTATGGGTTAATGAACTATCTTCATGTATAGCGATCGAAAGGCTTACATAGGCCATTAAACAGAAAAGCCATATTTTCAATAAAATATGGGATTCATTCATTACATTTTTGGAATCAAGACCTAGTAACCTTTTCCTTAAATGTCACAATAACAAGTGAGACTGTACCCTCATGTATGTGTTTTTGTTGTTTTGTTTTCTGTTTGTTTGTTTTAGTGTTATTTTTGTTACTTTTATTGTAAACCAGTATTATTATTATTACTATTATTTAAAAACCCTATGAGTGAACGAGGAAGAGATAGAGTGACCCTGCCCGGACGAAGCCTGGGGCCCCCGTCTGGAGCCAGGCCCAGATGGAGGTCTTGTCAGCGAGCGTCTGGTGGCTGGGTTTGCCACCGAGCCCTGCCGGGCACAGCCCAAAAAAGCTACATGGCACCTCTCTCTCCATCCCATGGGCCCACCACTTGTGGGAGGAACCGCTGGGGTGGAGTACACTGCCACATGGGTGGCGGTGAAGGTCAGGGGCCTCGACAGACCAGAACAAGCCCCAGACAGAACAAGCCCCCGGGTGAGCGCCGCTACGTTGGAGTTTACCCCGGTGGATGAGAGGGTCGCCTCCCTACGCCTGCGGGTTTTGTGTGTGTGTGTGTGGGTTAGGGGGTGGGGGAAGACTCTGGACAGACCTGGTAAGCCCAAACAGGTAGTGCGGATAAATTGGGAATGTCTGGAGGCCCCTGTCTGACAGACTTTCAACTCATACCTCCAGCGGAACTTTTCGTACATCCCTGTGGAGGCTAGGGGCATTGAACCTGAGTGGACAATGTTCAAAGTTTCTATTGCTGAAGCTGCAGTGGGGAGCTGTGGTCTTAGGGTCTTAGGTGTCTCAAGGGGCGGTCACCCACGAACACCGGTGGTCAGGGAAGCCGACTGAAGAAGGAGTCTTTCCGGGATATGTTATCCCAGAGGACTCCGGAGGCAGTTGCAAGATACCGAAGGGCTCGAAGGGCTGGAGCCTCTGCTGTGAACGAGGCAAAGCAGTGTGTGTGGGAGAAGTTTGGACAGTACAGTAAGGATGGGACACTGTTGACCTCAACTGAGGACGTAATAGGGTGGTGGAAGGAGCACTTTGAGGAACTCCTAAATCCAGCTAATATGTTAGAGGCAGAGCTGGAGGATGATGGGGGATTGTCATCAATTTCCCTGGTGGAAATTGCTGAGGTAGTCAAACAACTTCACAGTGGCGGAGCCCCAGGGATTGATGAGATCTGTCCAGAAATGCTGAAAGCTCTGGGTGTGGAGGGGCTGTCTTGGTTGACACGCCTACTCAACATTGCGTGGAAGTCTGGGACAGTGCCAAAGGAGTGGCAGACTGGGGTGGTGGTTCCCCTGTTCAAAAAGGGGGACCAGAGGGTGTGTACCAATTACAGGGGTATCACACTTCTCAGCCTCCCTGGTAAAGTCTACTCCAAGGTGCTGGAAAGGAGGGTTCGGCCGATAGTCAAACCTCAGGTTGAAGAGGAACAATGCGGATTCCGTCCTGGTCGTGGAACAACGGATCAGCTCTTTACTCTAGCAAGGATCCTGGAGGGAGCCTGGGAGTATGCCCATCCAGTCTACATGTGTTTTGTGGATCTGGAGAAGGCATATGACCGGGTCCCCCGGGAGATGCTGTGGGAGGTGCTGCGGGAGTATGGGGTGAGGGGGTCCCTTCTCAGGGCCATCCAATCTCTGTATGACCAAAGCGAGAGCTGTGTCCGGGTTCTCGGCAGTAAGTCGGACACGTTCCAGGTGAGGTTTGGCCTCCGCCAGGGCTGCGCTTTGTCACCAATCCTGTTCGTAGTATTTATGGACAGGATATCGAGGCGTAGTCGTGGTGGGGAGGGGTTGCAGTTTGGTAGGCTGGGGATCTCATCACTGCTCTTTGCAGATGATGTGGTCCTGATAGCATCATCGGCCTGTGACCTTCAGCACTCACTGGATCGGTTTGCAGCCGAGTGTGAAGCGGCGGGGATGAGGATCAGCACCTCTAAATCTGAGGCCATGGTTCTCAGCAGGAAACCGATGGAGTGCCTTCTCCAGGTAGGGAATGAGTCCTTACCCCAAGTGAAGGAGTTTAAGTACCTTGGGGTCTTGTTCGCGAGTGAGGGGACAATGGAGCGGGAGATTGGTCGGAGAATCGGCGCAGCGGGGGCGGTATTACATTCAGTTTATCGCACCGTTGTGACGAAAAGAAAGCTGAGCCAGAAGGCAAAGCTCTCGATCTACCGGTCAGTTTTCGTTCCTACCCTCACCTATGGTCATGAAGGTTGGGTCATGACCGAAAGAACGAGATCCAGGGTACAAGCGGCCGAAATGGGTTTCCTCAGGAGGGTGGCTGGCGTCTCCGTTAGAGATAGGGTGAGAAGCTCAGTCATCCGTGAGGAGCTCGGAGTAGAGCCGCTGCTCCTTCACGTCGAAAGGAGCCAGTTGAGGTGGTTCGGGCATCTGGTAAGGATGCCCCCTGGGCGCCTCCCTAGGGAGGTGTTCCAGGCACGTCCAGCTGGGAGGAGACCTCGAGGAAGACCCAGGACTAGGTGGAGGGATTACATCTCCAACCTGGCCTGGGAACGCCTCGGGATCCCCCAGTCAGAGCTGGTTAATGTGGCTCGGGAAAGGGAAGTTTGGGGTCCCCTGCTGGAGCTGCTCCCCCCGCGACCCGACCACGGATAAGCGGACGACGATGGATGGATGGATGGAGTTCTTTTATAGCACTTGGTCATCTTAAGCTGTGTTTAAATGTGGTGTATAAATGAACTTAGCTTGCACTTACTACAATGATGGTAATCAGTTAATGAATAAGCTTCAAGTGTGTGTGTGTGTGTGTGTGTGTGTGTGTGTGTGTGTGTGTGTGTGTATCTGCTCTTTGGGTTAGGCTACTTACCTTTACACAACTAGCAACTAAAACAACAAGTATGTATGTATTGAGCTGATGTAAATTAATGTTTTTGTTGTTGTTTTTATCCGATTCATCGATTAATCGAAAACATAATCGACAGATTAATCAATTATTAAAATAATCGTTAGTTGCAGCTCTAGTTTGATAAACACTGGCCCTGGAGGAGACTAAAGACCAGAGCCAGGACATGCTAGTGGGACAACATCTCTAGGGCTGCCCCCTCTTAGTCGATTAGTCGACTAATCGGTCGTTTTGGTCTTAGTCGACTAAGATTTCTTTAGTCGATAAGTCAGTTTTTATGCTTATTCATGCTTAATTACTCATTTCCAAGCAACTTATGAGAACATTTCTGGTGAACACAAGATTTAAAGTGGTGCTTTTGCAGGATTAATTTCGGAGAAACTCAGTTTTACAGATGGTTAATTAACTACATTTATATTGCGCTTTTCTAGTCTTAACCACCTCTCAAAGAGCACAGCTCTGTCGATTAAATCAACTAATCGATTAGTCGACAAACTCATATAAGTGTTAGTCGACTAAGAATTTCTTTAGTCAAGGACAGCCCTAAACATCTCCCAGCTGCCTAAGGAGCTCTTCCTCCAGGAAGAGTTGGAAGAGCAGACTGATCTCATGAAGCGGCGTACGTAGGGCTGATGCGATTCATCGAGTTACTCGAGTAACTCGATTAGAAAAATTCCCCGAGGCACAAACTCTGCCTCGAAGCCTCGTTAAATTCCTATGACGCGCACTATACGTGCAGGGATCTGATTGTTCCACACGGACCGTTGTTCAGGAAGCACACCACTAGCGCGTGATACATTTTGATTTAGTTGGCGTGATGGCGGAGAGTAAAGATGTCCAGAAACGGCAGAGAATGTCTAAAGTTTGGGATTATTACATACTAAAAAAGGAAGAGAACAAGGTGCAATGTGTCTAGTCCTGCAAAGTAGACCTGGCATACCACAGCATTACAACTTCAATGATTCAGCATCTGAACCAAAAACATCCACTCCATGCTGTTTCACCAAGCGTCGCTGAAACAAGGTAACGTAGCCTAAGCAGCCGCTGATTTTAATCGCATAGCCTACTGTATTTGTAGCGAGGTCGTGATGCGGTTTGACTAGATATGAGGTTTTTAAGTACAACCCCAAATCAGAAAAAGTTGGGACAGTATGGAAAACACAAATAAAAAAAGAAAGTAGTGATTTCTAAATGTACTTTGACTTGTATTTCATTGCAGACTGAATACAACATCACATAATTTAATGTGTTCCTCATGATTTGTATTGTTTTTGTTTAAAAAAAAACAAAATTCCTATTTTGGTTCTTGCAACACATTTCAAAAAAAGTTGGAACAGTAAAGCATTTACCACTTTGTAATGTTGCCATTCCTTTTCACAACACTTAAAAGACGTTTAGGGACTTCCGGTGGCTGCCCTGGCATGATGCGCATGTAGCTCTGAGCTCCGTCTCAAAAGTCCGATAATACACGAAATATCCTGCAATTCAGAAACTATTCTAGTTTAAATTACGTCTAAGTTTCGCTACTAAATGTCGAGCGGGAGAGGAGCGAAGAATAAATCGTCTACGGACGAGACAGCAGGCAAAAAGAAAGTGTCGGGCCAAGAACCGGATGATACCTCAAACGCAGCCATCTTGTTAGCAATTCGTGAGCAAGAAGAAAGGATGACTGGGAAAATTAAGCTGGCTGTGAGAGAGGCCGTTGAGGAAATGCTTGCCGGTGAAATCCAAACCCTGAAAGCGATGATTGAAACGTCCAACTCGGCAGTGAACAAACTTAGCGAGGACATCACACAGCAAGCCGAGGCCGGTCGAAAGCTGCAGGGGAGGCTAGATGCTACATCGGCTAACATCAGAGCGGTGAAACACGATGTGGGTGACCTCCAGAAGGAAATAATGACCCTCCGCCAGAAGGTCGCTGAGATGGAGGACAGATCACGGAGGCCTAATCTCCGACTTGTCGGCCTGCCAGAGTCAGCAGAGGGAGAAAATGCCATCCGATTTTTGCAAGATAACTTGCCTAGGTGGATCCCCTCCCTATCCGGGGAGAAGATTGAAATTCAACGGGCCCACCGTATATTCACCATCCAAGACAGAACCAGCCGTCCGCGGACACTCATCTTCCGGCTACTTCGTTACCAGGATAGGGAGAAAATTCTCAACGGAGCCAGGGCCCTTTCGGCCGCGCCTACACACCAGATATCCAGCGAGGGGCGGACATCGGCATCCAGGCTGCTGTTTTTTCCCGACTACAGCAACGATACTGCGCAGAGGAGGAAAGCCTTTGATGCGGTGAGAAAACAGCTTGCCAACAGAGGTCTGAGGCCGTTCCTGAGATATCCTGCAACCCTAAAAGTTAGACACAAAGGCTCGCTGCACCTTTTCGAAAAAGTGGCAGATGCGGAGTCATTCATGGCCATGCTTGACCGGAGTCCCTGCTCAGTATCCAGTGAACCCGGCACCCCTCGCGTCTCTTTCCCCACCATACCGGATGATGAGGGGCCTTCGGCGGATACTCTTCCCGCTCCAACTTGACCCGAACAGCGGATCACTTAAGGTTTCATGCTGCATACTCCCCTCTGACTGCATTGAGTATCTGACCTAAGTTTACTTATAAGAGCGTAGGCTACCAGCCTGCCTCTTAATACTGAGTAAGTTACTTTAGGAATTTAATTCTGAAGAATGTAGACTGAGTCTGAGGGGAGAACCTGATTATAGTCCAATCTGGCTTTATAAATGAATGGTTATTAAGTTAAAGCTGAAGTTTCTGATACCCATATGGAATCGGACAGGAGACGTGTATCACTGTTGAAAGCCACAGTTAGTTGATAAGAAAGCTTTTTTATTTTATTTCATTTTACTCTCCATCCTAAGAGACCATTTATCATCTCTTGCGGATGGGATGTTTTGTTGTAATTGTTCTGTGTTTGTTACCAAAGCCTTGCCATTCTTGTACAGACTGTTATATGCTATTTTTTTCTGGTTTGTATGCTTTATACTTGAGGAGCAACATTTTGTGTAGACTTGCATATGATACCCTCCAGTTGATGAAATGGCACAAACCTTAATATGGATAACTCCATTAATATAATGTCGTGGAATGTACGGGGCCTAAACACCCCGGTAAAGCGCACCAAATGCTTAGAATTCCTTAAACGTAAAGAGATTTCCATTGCCCTGATCCAAGAAACACATCTGAAATCAATTGATATTCATAGGTTTCAGAATAAATTGTATAAATGTGTTGCTCACTCTTCTGCGACAAATAGGACAAAGGGAGTGGCTATTTTATTCAGTAGGAAGCTAGGGGTGAAGGTGGATAAATTTGTCTTGCGTCGGTATATGGCCCGAACACCCACGATCCAAATTTCTTAAGTACAATTTCTAATACTCTGCTAGACTCTCTAGGTCATCAGCTTATAGTTGGGGGTGACTTTAACCAGGTGTGTGACGTAAATTTAGACAAATCTATGAATGCAAGTTCAAGCCAGGACTCCCCTAGTGGGATCAACACCTTTATTTCTGAGCTTAATATTATCGATCCATGGCGCTTAAGGAACCCTTTGGTTAAGAATTATACTTTTTTCTCGGCCAGACACAAGACATACTCGAGAATTGATTACATGTTCGTTTCCGCTTCCCTGAATCACTGTATAGATTCCACTGATATCCTTCCTATTATAATTTCCGATCATGCCCCTGTGTTATATAACTTTAACTTCCTACCGACTCACAGTAAAGGTACGCACAGATGGCGTTTTAATACAACATTACTTCAGAATACAGACTTCTTGAAAAAACTGAGGAATAATCTTAAAGTGTTTTTAGAAATTAATTCGGAGACAGCGCCCTCACCCCAAATACTTTGGGAAACAACTAAGTGCTTTATAAGGGGGGAGGCCTTGTCATTTTCCTCCCATTTGAAGGCGACCAGGAGGCGCAGGGTTACGCAACTGGAGGATGAGATACGAACTTTGGAAGCTGACCTAAAACGGCAGTTCTCTGAACAAAACCATTCAGCTCTTTCGGGCCTGAAATTTGAACTGAACAATCTGCTCAAGGCTAAAGCAGAGTTTATAATTCATCGCACGAGACTCACTTATTATGATCAGAGTGAAAGATCGAGCAAGCTTTAAGCTGCCAAATTAAAACAAAATGAATCATTTTCCACTATCAGTGCAATCCAAACATCATCTGGACCTGTAACCTATGACCCAGTTGAAATAAATAATACTTTTGCAGAATTTTACTCTCGTCTCTATACAGCGGACCCTGCTCCTGACTTGGCTGCCCTTAAATTGTATCTGTCAGAACTTAAATTACCGTCACTTACTGACAATGATGCAGAATCCCTTGAAGAACCATTTACTCTTTTAGAACTTAAAGAGGCATTAAGCTCGATGCAAAAAGGGAAATCGCCTGGCCTTGACGGGCTGCCCCCAGAGTTGTTTTTGGAACTGTGGGATATTGTTGGGCCATTGCTCTTAAACTCTCTTAACTATGCTCTAGATACTGGTTCCTTTCATCGTGACCAAAATACATCTCTCATATCAGTCCTGCTTAAGAAAGATAAACCACCTCTGAGTTGCGGCAGTTACAGGCCAATATCACTTATTACAACAGAACTAAAGCTGTTTGCCAAAGTGTTAGTCAGAGGACTCATCGCTGACGTGGGTGCTGACGTTGACGGTAAGCGTATTGCCTCATTTCCGGTGTTTCCGTGTTGTGCTATGGTCGCTTGTTTGCTGCTCAAACAAAACTTAGCTACTCAACTCTGCTTTATTGTCTAATTTAGCGGCTATTTGCCTGGATTACATTAATTTAAAACAAACCATGCTTGCTTAGAGCCCGCATCAACGGGGCATAAGCATAGCTAAACTCAATTTGTTTAATTTAACGGTTATTTGCCTGGATTGCACTTAAACTGGCTAGCTAGGCCTACACTTGCTTGCTTAGAGCCCGCATCAACGGGGCATAAGCATAGCATCTGTTTAATTTAACGGCTATTTTTCTCAAATTGCATTTGGACTACACCAGTTGCACTCAAGCACGTATCTGTAGCTATCTTCCCTTACAGCGACTGCCTCGCTGATCTCACGATTAAAACGCTGTTAGCTACTTTAGCTTAGCCATTAGCAATGGCCAATTCCTCTCCATCTCCTGCTCTCTCTTGCTCTGTGTGTCAAATGTTCAGCTATTCATCTGCCTCCTTCAGTGATAATGACACTTGTAATAAATGTAGTTTATTCGCTGTTCTGGAGGCGAGGCTTAGTGAGTTTGAAGCACGGCTCCACACTATGGAATCAAAGTCGTATGTTTCCGTAGCTAGCCAGCTTAGCGTAGCTGGTGCGGGGCAACATGTAGCTTCTGCTAGCAGTCCGCCGGCATACCCAAAGCAGTCGGGCGGGTGGGTGACTGTCCGAAGGAAGCATAGCACTAACTGTAATCCGGGGGGTGCACATAGCAGTGGTCACTCCAAATCGGGGCATCCTCAACTTTCTAACCGGTTCTCCCCACTCAGTGATACAACCGCTGAGAAGCCAATTCTGGTTATTGGCAGTTCTATACTGAGAAACGTTAGGATGTCGGCTCCAGAGGCCGCGGTCGTGTGCGTCCCTGGGGCCAGAGCGGGCGATATAGAATCTAATCTAAAGCTGCTGGCTAAAAATAAAAATAACAGTAAATACAGTAAGATCATACTCCACGTAGGTGGCAATGATACCCGATTATGTAAATCGGAGATCACTAAAATTAATGTTGAGTCACTTTGTGCATATGCAAAGACTATGTCGGACTCAGTAGTTTTCTCTGGACCCTTGCCAAACCTGATCAGCGATGAAAAATACAGCCGCATGTCATCCTTCAACCGCTGGTTGAAGGAATGGTGCCCAGCTAATGATGTGGGCTACGTAGATAACTGGAAGGCGTTCTGGGGAAAGCCTAGTCTGATTAAGAGGGATGGCATTCATCCCACTTGGGATGGAGCCGCTCTCATATCAAAAAATCTGACCGAGTTTATTAGCGGTCGTAAACCATGACAACCCAAGTTAGACATCAGTAATCAGAGGTGCAGTGCAACGTGCTCCTCTGTGCCTCCGTTAGAGCAGCCGCCCTCTCATAGTCTAATAACCACGGTGTCTGTCCCCCGACTCAGATCGGTTAAATCAAAGGTTAACAAAAGAGGAGCTATACTTAACAACCTGATTGGAATTAAAACAACATCTGCAATGATGGAACAGAATAGGAAAATCAGATGTGGACTATTAAATATTAGATCTTTGTCTTCTAAAGCAGTATTAATAAATGAATTGATATCAGATAATCAAATTGATCTATTCTGTCTTACCGAAACCTGGCTGTGCAATGAAGAATATGTTAGTTTAAATGAAGCCACTCCTCCCAGCCATAATAATACTCAAATTCCTAGAGGATCAGGCCGAGGAGGGGGAGTTGCAGCGATATTTGATTCAAGCCTGTTAATTAATCCTAAACCTAAACTAAATTATAACTCGTTTGAAAGCCTAGTTCTTAATCTTCAACATCCAACATGAAAAACTGTACAGCCAATTATATTTGTTGTTGTTTACCGAGCTCCAGGTCCGTATTCAGAATTTTTATCTGAATTCTCAGAGTTTTTATCATGTTTAGTCCTAAAATCAGACAAAGTACTTATTGTAGGTGATTTTAATATTCACATGGACATTGACAACGACAGCCTTAGTATTGCTTTCAACTCACTATTAGATTCAATTGGTTTCAGTCAGAGTGTGCATAAGGCCACTCACTGTTTTAACCACACCCTCGACCTTGTGCTGGCATACGGCATCGAAATTGAAGATTTAATTGTATTTCCGCAGAATCGTTTATTATCAGACCATTTTTTAATAACTTTTGAATTCTTACTACCCGACTATATGAAATTAGATAAAAGCTTCTACACTAGATGCCTATCTGACAGTGCTATAGCTAAATTTAAGGAAGATATTCCAACAGCATTTAACTCAATGTCATGCTTTAATATAACTGAGGACCTTTTTGTTAACTTCAGTCCTTCCCAAATTGATAATTTTGTAGACAGTGCTACGGCCTGCCTACGGACGACTTTAGACTCTGTTGCTCCCCTCAAAAAGAAGACGAGGAAGCAAAGGAAACTAGCACCTTGGTATAACTCCCAAACTCGCAAACTAAAACAAATATCGCGAAAACTGGAAAGTAAATGGCGTTCCACCAAACTGGAAGAATCTCGTTTAGATTGGCAAGACAGTCTGAAAACCTATAGGAAGGCCCTCAGAAATGCCAGATCAGACTATTACTCATCAATAATAGAAGAAAATAAGAACAACCCAAGGTTTCTTTTCAGCACTGTAGCCAGGCTGACAGACAGTCACAGCTCTACTGAGCCATCTATTCCTATAGCTCTGAGTAGTGACGACTTCATGAGCTTCTTTGATGATAAAATTATAACAATTAGAGATAAAATTAATCACCTCTTGCCCTCAACTTCTAACAGTTCACTTTCAAATGCAGGACTGCTAGAAGGAACAACAAGACCTGACATATACTTAGACTGCTTTTACCCTATAAACCTTCACCAATTAATGCTAAGAGTCTCTTCAGCTAAGCCATCTACCTGTCTCTTAGACCCCATCCCAACGAGGTTACTTAAAGAAGCGCTACCACTGGTTAACATTTCATTATTAGATATGATTAATATGTCCTTATTAACAGGTTATGTACCACGGTCATTTAAAGTAGCTGTGATTAAACCTATTCTGAAAAAACCCACCCTCGATCCTGAGGTCTTGGCTAACTATAGACCAATATCTAATCTTCCCTTCCTCTCCAAAATCCTTGAGAAGGTAGTTGCTAATCAGTTATGTGATTTCCTACATAGCAATAGTGTATTTGAGGACTTTCAGTCAGGATTTAGAAAGCATCATAGCACAGAGACGGCACTGGTGAAAATTACTAACGACCTTCTAATTGCTTCAGACAAAGGACTTGTTTCCATACTTGTCTTACTAGATCTTAGTGCTGCCTTTGACACTATTGACCATACCATCCTGTTACAGAGACTGGAACACTTAGTTGGTATTACAGGAATCGCACTGAGCTGGTTTAAGTCCTATTTCTCTGATCGATCTCAATTTGTTAATGTTAATGACAAATCCTCCAAGTACGCTAAAGTTAACCATGGCGTTCCACAAGGCTCAGTGCTTGGACCAATTCTATTCTCCTTATATATGCTTCCTCTAGGTAATATTATTAGGAAACACTCAATAAACTTTCACTGTTATGCAGATGACACCCAATTATACTTATCAATCAAACCAGATGAAATCAGTCAATTAGCTAAACTTCAAGCATGTATTACAGATATAAAATCATGGATGACCTACAACTTTCTGATGCTAAACTCAAGCAAAACTGAGGTGATTGTGCTGGGTACTAAACACCTCCGATCCTCAATATCCAAAGATATAGCTACCTTGGATGGTATTGCCCTGGCCTCCAGCACTACTGTCAGAAATCTAGGAGTTATTTTTGACCAGGATATATCCTTTAATGCCCACTTAAAACAAACCTCAAGAACAGCCTTTTTTCATCTTCGTAACATTGCCAAAATAAGGAACATCCTGTCTCAGAATGATGCTGAAAAACTAGTCCATGCCTTCGTTACTTCCAGGCTGGACTATTGTAATTCCTTACTATCAGGATGCTCAAACAAGTCACTTAAGACTCTCCAGCTGATCCAGAATGCTGCAGCTCGTGTACTGACAAGAACTAAGAAAAGAGATCATATTACTCCCGTATTAGCTTCTCTGCATTGGCTCCCTGTAAAATCCAGGATTGAATTTAAAATCCTCCTCCTGACCTACAAAGCTCTAAATGGTCAAGCACCATCGTATCTCAAAGAGCTCATAGTACCTTACTGTCCCACTAGAGCACTGCGCTCCCAGAATGCTGAGTTACTTGTGGTTCCTAGAGTCTCTAAAAGTAGAATGGGAGCCAGAGCCTTTAGCTATCAGGCTCCTCTCCTGTGGAACCAGCTCCCAGTCTGGGTCCGGGAGGCAGATACTGTCACCACATTTAAGAGTAAACTTAAAACTCTCCTCTTTGATAAAGCTTATGGTTAGGGAGTGAGGAGTTGTAGTATCTGCCAAGCCCGGCCCACCTGCTTCTCTGTCCTAGAAATGCTTGTTACTAACCTAGCTCTGGGGAGCTTGCTCCCCGGAGTCTTTCTGTTTCTTTTTCACCCAGGATGAAATCCTGGGATTAGGATGGCACCAAAATCTTGGTTCCAGCTGTTGCCGTGGTTCTGCTGAGAAATACCCTGCTATGCCGTGCTGCTCCCTGCACTACTACACCCACTTTTTCTAAACACTGTTTATTTACTATACTGTGATGCACCCCAACGGCCAGCAGACACCTCCTACCAAGAGCCTGGGTCTGTCTGAGGTTTCTTCCTAAAAGGGAGTTTTTCCTTGCCACTGTTGCACTAGTGCTTGCTCTTGGGGGGACTTGTTGGGTTTTTTGTAAATTATAGTGTGGTCTAGACCTACTCTATCTGTAAAGTGTCTTGAGATAACTCCTGTTATGATTTGATACTATAAATAAAATTGAATTGAATTGAATTGAAGACTGGAGCCATGCGTAGGTAAATGAATCCATTGTGACCAAACCGGGTTTTTAAAGGGGAGACTTGCATCAGACAACATCCGACGCCTTCTCCATATATTACATGTATCAGAATCGGATACACACCCCGCAGCTATATTCAGCTTGGATGCGCTAAAAGCCTTCGATCGAGTGAGCTGGGTATACCTGTGGCAGGTTTTGGAGAATTTCGGATTTGGCAGGAAAATTATATCAATGATCAAAACACTATACGCCAACCCTTGTGCAGTCGTGCAGACAAATAATAGCGTGTCTAAAATATTCCCTCTGCACCGTGGAACTCGGCAGGGCTGCCCACTGTCCCCGCTCCTTTTCGCTCTGTCACTTGAACCGCTAGCCCAGACAATTAGACTTGACCCGCACATTTCACCCATCAGTGTACAAGGTACACAACATAAAATTTCGCTTTACGCGGACGACGTATTACTTTTTTTTACTAATATTTCTGAGTCTCTACCTCAAATACTCAAAGTGTTCACGCAGTTCAGTCTATTTTCTGGTTATAAAATTAATTGGGATAAATCCCTCCTCATTCCTTTAAATGCCCCTGCTAAACACCTCGCATTACCGGTCATTCAACATATTCAATGGCATAACACCGCATTTACATATCTAGGCATAGTTGTAACCAATTTCTCAGATATATCACATGCAAACTACAATAAACTAAAAACGGAGATTGTATCGGACATTCAGAGGTAGTCTGATCTCAAGATGTCACTGCAAGGCAGAATTGCGATACTGAAAATGAATGTACTCGGCCGACTGAATTTCCTGTTTTCTATGATCCCTATGCCGCCACCACCTAAGTACTTTGATGAACTACAGGCCCTGACCACTAAATTCATATGGAATGATAAAAGGGCTCGTATTTGCCTACGCACGTTACAGCGACCAAAACACTCTGGAGGCTTAGCAGTACCTAACTTTAAGTTATACTACTGGTCCTTTCAAATAAAGCAATTGACAGTTTGGTGCAATGAGAGTGTTGTCACACCCTGGCGTCAAATAGAGAAAGAAATGGTTAAACCACATAGGGTGACAGACATACTATTTTGCGGGTTGGAACCTAGATCTGTATGTAGAAAGTTTGGGCCAATCATAGGCAACTCCTTGAAAATTTGGTTTGCTGTCCAGAAACATATGCGATGTAACATAAAGCTTTGTGACCGTTCTCCTATTTGGTATAACTACAACTTATTACAGCATTCTGGTCCCTATTTTAATGACAGTTGGGCGTCTGGAGGAATCCACATTCTCCAAGATCTATATGATAGAAATGGGTTGATTTCACTCCAAGAGCTTAAAGAACGTTATTCTCTACCTGGGTTTCCTTGGTTCTTGTATCTCCAGTTGAGATCTGCAATCCGTGCCCATGGAGTTCCATGGAATTCACCTTTACCCTCTCATCCGTTGGACTCTTGGACTTCCTCTCGGACACCCTCTACTGGATTAGTGTCCAGTATCTACAATGAGCTGCTCTCTAAAAACGTTAAGCCTTTGGGAGTGATCAGTTCTTGGAACCATGAACTTGAGGGTCAAGGTTATGATCTGGACTGGACTAATATTTGGACCAACATACCCATCTCATCAAAGAACCCAGCACATCAGCTTATTCATTATAAGTTTGTGCACAAATTCTATGCCACACCATACCGACGCTTTACAATGAAACTAACAGATAATCCCAACTGTACAAAATGTGATCAGAATATTGTTGGCACATATCTTCATGTGTTTTGGGAATGTCCCTCTGTGTCTGGCCTCTGGTCCAAAGTGCATAAGTGCCTTGAAAATATCTTAGGGTTTCCCATTCCAATGTGCCTCCCCCTACTTCTATTAAATGATGACTCCGCTCTTAGTGGCAATACCAGATTGGCACAGAGGAAAGTTATATTTGCAGGATTGACTGCTGCTAAGAAGACCATAATACACTCATGGTTTTGCCCGGACATTCCATCGGCAAAAGAATGGCTAAATCATTTTAGAGACATTGCTCTTCTAGAAAGGTCATTGGCTATCATACATAAAGCGCGAGCATCTACTGTGCAGGCCTGGGACGCTCTTATCAGTTCTCTTTCTGACATGACATTGCTTGCTCGCATATAAGGTGTTGCTGTGAATTAAGCTGTGTGACTGCGAGACTCTCATCTAAGGCAATGAGTTCCCACTGGTGGGTCTGACAACGTCTATCCTTAGAATTATTCTCCTCCCTTTTTAATTTTATTTTTTATTATTATTTTTTTTTGTATGTGTGTATGCATGTATGTGTGTATATATATATATATATATATATATATATATATATATATATATATGTATATGTATGTATGTGTGTATGTATATATGTATATTCTTTTTTATTTTTATTTTTTCTCTTCCTCACTAAAATTATTTAATGGCAAGGCAATGGCACGGTTTGTAAAGTAATGTTTAAATTGTTCAATAAAAAGTTTATCACAAAAAAAAAAAGACGTTTAGGGACTGAAGACACCAAGTGATGAAGTGTTTCAGGTGTAATTTTGTTCCATTCTTGCTGCAAACAAGTCTTAAGGTGGGCAACAGTATGGGGTCTTCGCCACACATTCTCTATTGGAGACAGGTTGGGACTGCAGGCAGGCCAGTCAAGTACCCGTATCCTCTTCCTCCGCAGCCAGGACTTTGTAATGTGTGCAGAATGTGGTTTTGCATTATCTTGTTGAAATATGCATGGACGTCCCTGGAAAAGATGTCTTCTTGAAGGCAGCATATTGTGCTCCAAAATCTGTATGTACTTTTCAGCATTAATGGTGCCATCACAGAAGTGCAAGTTATCTTTGCCAAGGGCACTGACACAACCCCATACCATGACAGACCCTGGCTTTTGGACTTGTTGCTGGTAACAGTCTGGATGATCCTTTTCTTCTTTGGTCCGGAGCACACAGCGTCCATTTCTCCCAAAAAATACCTGAAATACTGATTCATCTGACCACAGTACACGTTTCCACTGTGTGATGGTCCATCCCAGATGCCTCCGAGCCCAGAGAAGTCAACGGCGCTTCTGGACACTGTTAACATAGGGCTTCCTTTTGGCACAGTACAGTTTTAACTGGCATTTGTGGCTGTAACCACGTATTGTGGTACTTGACAAAGGTTTGCCAAAGTAGTCCTGAGCCCATGTGGTGATATCGCTTATAGATGAATGACGATTCTTGATGCAGTGCCGCCTGAGGGATCGGAGATCATGGTTGTTCAGCTTAGGCTTGTGCCCTTGTCCTTTACGCACTCAAATTCCTCCACATTCCTTGAATCTTTTAATTATGTTATGCACTGTTGAAGGTGAAATAAGCAAATGTCTTCCTATCTTTCTTTGAGGAACATTGTTTTTAAACATTTCAATAATTTTCTCACATATTTGTTGGCAAACTGGCGATCCTCGGCCCATCTTTGCTCCTAAAGGACTAGACCTTTCTTGGATGCTGCTTTTGTACCAAATCATAATTACAATCACCTGTTGACATCACCTGTTTCAAATCACATCATTATTTAACCAATTTACCTGATTACTAGCCCTAAACCTTTTTTTGCAGGTCTGAATGACAGGAAAGGATGTATATTTACAAATGTAATTATGTTGACCAGACAAAACATGAAATATTTTGTGTTCACATTGTCTGCAATGAAATACAAGTCAAAGTACATTTAGAAATCACTACTTTCTTTTTTTATTTGTGTTTTTCATACTGTCCCAACTTTTTCTGATTTGGGGTTGTAGTAAACTTATTCACGTTCAATTGCAAGAGAGTATAGCCTAAAAAAAAAGAACCCCTTCACACACACACACACACACACACACACACACACACACACACACACACACACACACACACACACACACACACACACACACACACACACACACACAGGTTGCTAGGTTACCATAGCAAATACGCTCACCCGGGAAATTATATATTATTTGTTAGTAGCCTAATGGTAAATGCTGCAGGTGTAGAAATCTACATAAAACAGATATTTACTTTGATGTCAGGGCTAGATTACAGCATGAAACTTAATTAAATTAAATTGCCAAATGTTGGAGTTGGAATAAATACTTCTGTTCTTTTGAGAAATAAAAGCCAAATGCTTGATCATTTTACAGCCACATCATTTTCGTTATGCATTATTTGTTTTGGTTGTTTAAAAACACATAAAAAATATTACTCGATTAATCGATCGATAAAGTGCTAGATTAATCGATTGCAAAAAGAATCGATAGCTGCAGCCCTAGGCGTATGTATGACACGCCAATTCGTATGGCATTATTGCCGTGTTATCAAGACGCATAGGCTACTCGTTTTTTAGCGTGTCTATCAACGCCGCTTGGCCTCCATTGACTTACATTACCTTTGTAATTGTGCGTGAATTGACGTCGTAGCGAGTAGTTTCAAGGGGAGGTTGTTCGGGGTGGAGGATGGGAAAACACAGGACTTTCACCCAGGACAGCAGGGATCGCGTCCCACATGTGACCCGCGTGTAATGTTTCCTTTCCACGTTTTCCTAAACCAACCCCGTTCTTTTCCTAAACCCAACCAGTTGTTCTTTTCCTAAAACCTAACCCAGTTATTCTTTTCCTAAACCCAACCAGTTATTCTTTTACTAAACCCAACCCCGTTCTTCTTTTCCTAATCCCAAAGTTGCTTCTTCTTTTCCTTTCCTAAACCCAACCGTAGCCTCGCGATAACACATACCCTCACGATAACACGTAACCTCGTGATAACACGCCACGTGGCTTTAGAAAGTGCCACGTGGCGTGTTATCACAAGGCTACGTGTTATCGTACGCTGTGACGTTGCATATCTCAAAATGCGTACGTTGACGCAAAGTCACGATATCAAGTTGCAGAGTTGGGTTGGGCATCGTTTGAATTTGAACAATTCTGATTCCAATTCCGATTCTTCCTTTCGATTCCGGTTCTTATCGATTCTCAATTTCAATTCTTTGAGGGGTGGAGTTGAAAGTTTTATTTTGATTCAATGGTGGTTTGCAGTTTTACCGGGCGTAAAACAAAGCCAGACTAGAGCGCTGCTTACTGTGCTCCATGGCTGCAACACAACAAGCGCCTGGCTGCTGCGGAAACCAAAACTTGCGCATGTTAAATTTGGAACCGATGATCGGATTTGAAACCAAATCCTCCAAACGATTCCAATAAAGAAACTGTTCCGATGGAATCGTAATTTTTGGAACGATTCCAAGTAGGAATCGGTTCTCGATGCCCAATCCTATTGCAGAGGAAGAGGCTGCTCCCATGATGACAAGCTTCTCTACTCTCCTGATATTTCTAACTGTATTCAGTTGTGTTCTCTGTTTTTTCATACCTCTTGAGGTCTTCAGGCTTCCCCCATCCCCCAATAAAGAGTTTGGTAAGGAGCAGCCTTCTGTAAAATACGTCAAGTCGGCTCACACCCATGGACCAGCACCTGGCATCTACACAGAGAGACAGACAAAACAAGACATGACAATGACTTAACATAACAGAGGGTGAATTTCCTGTTTACTGGAACATTAACATAGTTACATATTTTAACACTAGATTCTATGAGTATAGGCATAGCCCTCTAATGGTGCTTTTCCATTACATGGTACCTGCTCGCCATCACTCTCTCACTTCCTCCTCGCTCTAAAACACACTCCCCACACACACACACACACACATGCCGGCTCCACGCAAACACCAGCGCACAAGTATAAACATCAGGCCGCTTACGCAGGTTACGGCAAAAGCTCTGCGTGGAGCCTCCGCATAACAGTGAAAAGGCTTAGGGGCCGCTATGACGACCAGTCACGCTGAGGCGGTACTAAAATCTGCAATGGAAAACGGACGCACAGTGCGTTGAGTCGAAGCGAGTAGAGTCGAGGCGAGTCAAGCAGGTACCATGTAATGGAAAAACGCCATAAGAGCTGTTGCTATTGGGTTTATCCCTCATGCGCAGTCGTGAAGATTTCTTTCGCGCCCTTGTGCCCTGCACAGGCCTCTCTTACGTCAGCAGTTACTGTATATACAGCTGCAAGACCAGAACATCAGCATTTTTCTTCAGCCAATGTTGGTGAAGCAGGTGGCCTGGATCTTAGAGGGCTATGTCTATACTCATAGAATCTGGAGTTACAATACGTACAATACGCGGGTTAAGGGCAAAGCTGATGTAGTCAATGCCACCTGAGACACCAAGGTCCACAAGCAGATAGCATAGGATAGCTCCTATTTCTACTCACACTGTACAGGTTTTTATGTAGGTCTATCAAAATGTATATTGTTTTGCTAAAACCCTGATAGCTCCATGACTTTTTCAGCATTGTGAGGCCCTGCCCATAGCAGGGTTGGGCGATGTCCCCTAAATTGGCAGTTGACAACGTTTACAGTAAAACATTGCGATGGACGATGACATCATCATCAGGGCACTTTTTATTAAAAAAAATAAATGAAATTCGAATGGGATTATAGGCGCCGATACCGTGGGTGCTAATATACTGAGCATCCACGTGTGCCAGACTGCCAGTAGGTTACATTCATTTAAAATTTAAACATTGCAGTTGTTGCTGGAGCGTGTGAGCGCTGATCGCGGGTACGTGTCAGTTAAACTTCAGCTCCAATCCTATCTGTATTTGTGAGAAGTGGCGCTGTCCTGAGTTGAAAGATAGCCTACTTTACGGCTTTATTATATTATAAAGTATTATTATTATTAGTAAATATTATATATTAACAAAGTTAATAGGCGTGTGTTTGTTTGATTTTTGCATTTCAGAACCTTAGTAAAAGGAGAGCGTCCATTTCCTAAGGTTCTGAAATGCAAACATTTTTTGACTACTAAATCGGCGCATATGATAGAGGAAGACTGACAGCTCTAATATACTTATTATAATTTATTTACAAGACTGTCAAAGGGATACGGGTATCTCTCCCTGTCGGACGCTGCTCTCCCTCTCCTGCTCCGTGGCCGGTGTGTGTGACAGCCCGGTCAGCGAGAAATCTCCTGTGGAGCATTATAACTTCGAAAAACCACAGGTTCCAGTTAATCTTATAATGGATATGTGTGTGGTATTATTTAAACAAACGATGGGGGAACTAAACGCCTCTTGTCCGCGAGTCTCCTGATAGAGCTCCAGCCAGCTCACAGTGGAGTCTGTTACAGGCTGACCGGCAGGCCAGCGACCCCGGCAGGCACTGGCCGGCTGTCATGTCAGACTGTAGAGCTTCTGAAATCCGACAGTCGGACCAAATTTGCAATTAGCCATCAATTTTCGTAAAACGGCCCATATTTGAGCTCTACATAGTTGAATTCAGACAAACAATGTATAAAGTTTCCAGTTGTTGGACACAACAGTAGGGCTGTCCCAAACGATTATTTTTTCGATTAGTCGACTAATCTAACGTTTAATTTTTCGATTAATTTAACGATTAATTTTTCAATTAGTGATTATTTTCCCCATTGCTCAATTATTAACAATTTACACAAAACTAATTTCAATAAGGTTCAAATCTCTATTATTAAAATTGGTTAACACTGCACTGTTCAAGTAAAATTAATTTGTAGTGCAACCTATCAATCCAACAAGAAAATAAAGTCACTTTCAGGAGGAATACAAATATAAAAACTTGAAGTAAACAGAGCAAGTGCAAAAAGAGTAGCCTGTATTTGCTTTTTTTTAACAGTAGGTAAAATAACGAATAAGCTCTTGTTTAACATCCAAGCTCTTCTCCCTTTAATTTAACTTTAATTAAGGCTGGCTAAGCACTGTAAGGGAGGAGAAGAGGGACAGTTTTTTTGTCTCGTTCCAGTGATTGGCATATCTGGGTGATGGTGTCGGATATGCGTTAGCATGTATTTCCACTCACGTAACCAACAACTACTGAACAACGCCAACACACAGTCCTCGTCTCATCCACCACTCTCTCGCCTGTAGTCTACTACTGTAACTGACCCGAAGAGCGGAGTTTTCAAGGCGGGGACGGCACTAGGCGAGAGGGCATGACACGGCAGGCTCCAGGCTGCAGCCATACAGTCTCGAAGTTTTCCCAAACTTGCGAAGAGGCCGGTGGGTTACATTAATTAATTTGCACGCAAGTTTTATTTATTTATTTTACTGAAGTAATAAATCAAGTGAGAAGTGGGTCACTTTCTCATAGACTTCTACAGAAAAAGACCTCCTTTTGCAACCACATGTGTCGCCCCCTGCTGGAATTCAGATAGAATGCAAGTTTAAGGCACTTCCACATTTGCAGCACTTCGCCGAACCGGATGCTTTGCCCATTAACATTATACAGTCTATGGCCCTGCTGCATGGACCTTCGTAACAGGCTCCAAGGAGAGCACCTGTCTGCCTGAGGTTCTCCATCAATGGGTGGAGCCCAAAGGAATTTAACAAGAGGGCATCAGAACTGTTCTTCTCAAAGCTCAGGTAAATTTGATGTCCAAATTCAGGGTGCAAAGTTTGTCGATAGGGATGTAGGAAGAGTAAGAATAGAGTATTTCTGTATCTGTGTCTCTGGTTCTGTCTGAGGTTTCTGCCTGTGTAAAGGAAGTTTTTCCTCCCCACTGTCGCACTAATGGTGCGTTCTTTTTGCCTCGGAAGTCGGAGGTCGCAACTGGGAACGTCACACACGAGTTGAATGCGTTCTTTTTGCAAGTCGGATTTTCATTGTTTTCATTAGCTTTAGCCAGGTTAGCCATTGTTAGCAATGCCAGTTTAAACAACGTAAACGCTGTTTTTTTTGTGCATACAAACCGCGTTACAACACAGATAGAAGACAGCGCTGCATGTACGACTGATTTAGTGTGACAAATAACACAGAAGTGCTTATAACTATGTTACTACAGCTTTCACAACTGTTGATACAGGGAGCAGCCATGTTGGATTTTTAGCTCTGGGTACTCGGTGGTTGTACGAGTTCTGAGCTCGTGAATCTGAGGTCAGGGGGCGTGTTGACGACTTTGACCTCGTAAAATACGAGTTGCGAAGCAAAAAGAACGCACCATAAATGTTTGCTCCATCCCCGATCGTTTGCTAAATTATAGAGTGTGGTCTAGACCTACGCTATCTGTAAAACTATAAATACAACTGAAGTGGATATATTGTTTTTGTCCACCAGGGCAAGTTGTCTGTTCAATCCTCAGACAGTGAGCAGGATTACCTTTAATCTTTTGTGCTGCAAGTAGAGTATATTTGTTATTTATTTTCACCTTAGGACCTGTCAGGTATCATCCAATAGAAACATTTTTAATTGAATAGCTATTAATTTTGTTTATCTGCGGAAATCTATATCAATGGACTGAGAAATATCTTTTTATAAAAGACGTTTGATGGGTTTAAGTGATGCTTTTGACTTAAGCTACAAATCGTCTTTCCTTTGCGCCTCACAAAAATGTTAATAACGTGAAAATGAAAGGCCATGCTTCAGTATGAGATGTTCATCCTTTGACATAACAGTGTGTGTCACAAATTTAATATCAAACTAACTATTTTCAACGTATCGTTTAGTGTGGACTTTACACCCTAACTTAAGAGAGAAGTTAACAGAGTAGTGATGACGAACTGACCGAAGAGCCGGTTATTAACCCGATTCGTGATACTGAGCCGGGAGAATCGAGTGCCATACGTCAATGAACCGACTCACTCCTGTTTTTTTTACCTCATTAGCGCCTCCACTGGAGTGGTGGTAGAATCAATCAGGAAATGGGCTACCTCGAGCCAGCAGCACGATTTATTGGCCCGAAAGAGTTGTTAAGAGAGTTGTAGAGACCGTGCACTAGGCTACTGACCGAGACCGAACGTAACCGTTAACAACCGCTCGAGTCTATAATCAAACGGGTGTCTAGGTTCGCGTAAAAGAGCCGGTTGTCACATCACTATAACAGAGCTAGCTAGTGCAACAGGCTGCTGGTGCCTAATATTACAGCGCTACAGCGGTGTAACGCGAAAAACATATATGATCTCGCGATCAAACTCACGTGATTAAAGCGTCTCAAAGCTAATGACATTATAGCACACGTCAGCTCTGAGACATGCTATAAAACATGTTTTTGCATGCTGTCCGAAGTTGAATTTGTTGAGCTAGCTAGCTAGCTAGCTAAATGAACTAACTTAGCCTTCATCATTTGTTATCAGACGACGTAGACAGACAGTTAACAGTAACGTTACCTCAGACTGTACACAGAAGTTTGTTATCCTTGTTATAGATTTCTTGGCACTGCTAGCTAGCTAACAGCTAACGTTACAGTCCCCAGAGTCGGTTAAGAACCAAACCAAAGATCCTCTATACTAGCTATATGTCATCCCACTTTCTTTCTTGGCAAGATCCGCCCTGCGTAGCAGCCCGATTGGTTGAGGTTAGGCATTGACCGCTTTGCCTCGAGTAAAGGTCAGGATAGCCCATTGGTCAGGACCTGAACAAACTGGATGCCGCTACATCGCGCAAGCATGGAAACCTGGCCAATCCTAGCACTTCTTCTTGGAGGATTGGCAGTGTTTAAAAAAAAAAAAACTTTATTGACAGTTGACAATAACAATAACCGCCAGTGACACAATAATGACATAAACACATTACATCACATTAATTAATTAATAAGTTATAGAGAGCACATATATTCAGTGTTTTAATTGCTTCCTTATTCTTAGAATATAACATTGTTTCCATATATTGTTTGGTGTCATTTTCAAACACAATAAATAAAGCTTCCTGATTATAGTAGCCTGCTTACATTTATGAATTTGCAATTTAGCCAATTAAATAATAAGGTTGATAATATAATAATACGGATTTGTATGAGCAGAAGGGTAATTTGTGAAACCAAACAATATATGTTCAAAACAAAGGGAGAAATTTGCATCAATTAGTTTAGTAATCATAGCACATATGTCTTTCCACAAATTGAGTAAAAATAAATGAAAAATGTCTTCAGGTATAAATCACAAAAAACAACTGACAATCAAAATCTTTTTAAATCTTAAAACTCTTTAAATGTAGCAGGTAAAGTCCAGATTTTCTTACAATCAAGGTCATTAACAAGATTATTCCAATAGGTTACTACATATGTAACAGAGACAATGTCGCTTTGAAACAATGAGTGTATTCCACAATTATTGTTGTGTGCTCATCACCACATTGGTTTTCATAAAAACATTTTGGTCAGGTCTGATGTTTCATCGGGATTGGATTTACTCGCTCTGCTTCCATCTTCACAAATGTCACTTATTCCTTGTGTGCAATTGCTTTATCCAGTACTTTGTTAAACATTAAACACAGTAGTCACCGCCAGTCCAAGTTGTTTACGCTACAATTTCGGTCAAAAAGCAGTCAAAACAGCTGTAATTATGCTAATTACTTGAGCATTCCTGGAATACCGCGTTCTCCTGAACACATATAATTACTCTGGCGTAATGGTCGTTTTACAGTAGCCACAGCCAAGCTGGCGCACGCCATTGTGACGTCAAAATGACGTAGATCTTGCCGGCGCGCCAGGATTTATAGCGCGTGAGCAGAGGTCGGGCACCACTCTTTTTTTTTTCAGCGCCGCGCGACAAAGTGGAAACAGGAAGCATGAACGAGCTCCTGGGCAACCGGATGCCAGGTCTCTCAGAGTGACTGCAAGTCTCTCTTGTAAACTTACTGGGTTAAGATGAGTTCTTAGTCTTCTCACCACTTAGGACAACTTGGTCCAAATCCCTTGAGAAGACGGTGGTGACGGTCTGGGGCTCTCCACAGTCAGTCCTCTCGTCTCTGAATTGTCAGCGAGGTAGTGGCAGAGACTTTCTCCTCCAGGATGATCAGTCACTGCTGAACCGGGCTCCAGATGCAAATCACGCACACGGTCCACTTCTGACACAAAGTTTGTGATAGAAATTCTAATACATGGGGTGAAATCTGAAATAAAGCTTCAGTCAACATCTTTTAAGAGGTTTATTTCTTGCAAGAAAGGTTTATTACATCACAGCACAAGGTCTGGAAGCAAAAACAAAAAAAGTAGAGAATCACTTGTTAATTAACCTGCTCAAAGAGAGGGGATGAGCTACCAGGCCTTATAATAATAATAATAATAATAAACTGAATTTATATAGCGCTTTTCATAGACTCAAAGTCGCTTTACAGGGGAGCGATTAGAAAGTAAAACAAAACAGGACAATACAAGACAAAACAAAACAAAGCAAAAGAAAACAAGACAAAGCAAAACAAGATTCAGTCACAGAAGAAAAGGGGGCTACGGATAGGCAGAGGTGAAGAGATGGGTCTTGAGGCGGGACTGGAAGATGGTGAGGGACTCAGAGGTGCGGATCTCTTGGGGAGGGAGTTCCAGAGCCTGGGAGCTGCCCTGGAGAAGGCTCTGTCCCCAAAACTGCGGAGTTTGGACTTGTGGATGCAGAGGAGACCGGCTGAGGTGGATCTGAGGGACCGTGAGGGTTGGTAGGGGGAGAGGAGGTCAGCTCCCTCCAGCCAGGGAAATAGCCGTTGTAACCAGTTTCTGTAGCTGGATATCAGAAATATGCATG
>CM042435.1:11556973-11686973 GCA_023631565.1 Gymnocephalus cernua | reverse complement strand
TTGATTGGTACCTGCCACATTTAATAGGAATCTACTGTTTTAATGAATCCCTATCCACAGAGGTGTACTGGAGAGACAGCAAGATCCTCCGGGAGTATGTCAGCTGCCGTAAATCGTGGGTTGGATCTATTGGGGGGGGGGGGGGGGCTCAAGCTTCTGCGGATTCCGTCCTGGTCGTGGAACAACGGATCAGCTCTTTACTCTAGCAAGGATCCTGGAGGGAGCCTGGGAGTATGCCCATCCAGTCTACATGTGTTTTGTGGATCTGGAGAAGGCATATGACCGGGTCCCCCGGGAGACTTTGTGGGAGGTGCTGCGGGAGTATGGGGTGAGGGGGTCCCTTCTCAGGGCCATCCAATCTCTGTATGACCAAAGCGAGAGCTGTGTCCGGGTTCTCGGCAGTAAGTCAGACACGTTCCAGGTGAGGGTTGGCCTCCGCCAGGGCTGCGCTTTGTCACCAATCCTGTTCGTAGTATTTATGGACAGGATATCGAGGCGTAGTCGTGGTAGGGAGGGGTTGCAGTTCGGTGGGCTCGGGATCTCATCGCTGCTCTTTGCAGATGATGTGGTCCTGATGGCATCATCGGCCTGTGACCTTCAGCACTCACTGGATCGGTTTGCAGCCGAGTGTGAAGCGGCTGGGATGAGGATCAGCACCTCTAAATCTGAGGCCATGGTTCTCAGCAGGAAACCGATGGAGTGCCTTCTCCAGGTAGGGAATGAGTCCTTACCCCAAGTGAAGGAGTTTAAGTACCTTGGGGTCTTGTTCGCGAGTGAGGGGACAATGGAGCGGGAGATTGGTCGGAGAATCGGCGCAGCGTAGGCGGTATTACATTCAGTTTATCGCACCGTTGTGACGAAAAGAGAGCTGAGCCGGAAGGCAAAGCTCTCGATCTACCGGTCAGTTTTCGTTCCTACCCTCACCTATGGTCATGAAGGTTGGGTCATGACCGAAAGAACGAGATCCAGGGTACAAGCGGCCGAAATGGGTTTCCTCAGGAGGGTGGCTGGCGTCTCCCTTAGAGATAGGGTGAGAAGCTCAGTCATCCGTGAGGAGCTCGGAGTAGAGCCGCTGCTCCTTCACGTCGAAAGGAGCCAGTTGAGGTGGTTCGGGCATCTGGTAAGGATGCCCCCTGGGCGCCTCCCTAGGGAGGTGTTCCAGGCACGTCCAGCTGGGAGGAGGCCTCGGGGAAGACCCAGAACTAGGTGGAGGGATTACATCTCCAACCTGGCCTGGGAACGCCTCGGGATCCCCCAGTCAGAGTTGGTTAATGTGGCTCGGGAAAGGGAAGTTTGGGGTCCCCTGCTGGAGCTGCTCCCCCCGCGACCCGACCACGGATAAGCGGACGACGATGGATGGATGGATGGCTCAAGCTTCTTAAAACATTGAAACAAACAATTACTTTATATTAATTAATAAATAATAATTGTAGATGTAATCTTAGCCCCCTGCCCCTCAAATACTTAGCTACGTCCCTGCATCAAACGTGCAGAGCTGTGTTAGCACAGTCTGGCTCGCACACAGCGAGTCTGCTGCGGTGTGGTGGCCCTGCATGCCGGCAAAGATTGACTTGCCCCCGAGCCTCTGAAGGTGAAGTCAGTTTCCCCAGGTGAAGTTTAAACACTTGTTTAATGTAAAGATAAATTTGTAATAAATGTATGCTAAAGGCGAGTCAGCACCAACAACAGCGCGTCTATTAGTCAAAAGTCAAATCGCTCACTCATGATTTGTTAGAGCATTCTGCCCTTTGATTAGTTTTGACAAGAACAGCATAATACAAAATATTACAAACTGGCATGGTTGAATTCATAACGTTTACAGAGGGGCGGAGACGTTACAACACACTACACAATGCTTGCTGAGACAGATCATTTGTATGTGATTAGTTAAGGAGTACTATAAA
The DNA here is from genome assembly GCA_023631565.1 of Gymnocephalus cernua. Lineage (NCBI taxonomy): Eukaryota > Metazoa > Chordata > Actinopteri > Perciformes > Percidae > Gymnocephalus > Gymnocephalus cernua. The sequence goes on along the minus strand of CM042435.1, from coordinate 11,685,069 downwards.
ATCCATTTCCTCTCACATATCATGGCAATAAGGCTGCACAAATTAAACCAGGTGACATCCTTTACTGTCAAACTGGGAAAACAACAAATACAATGGGATTAAGAAGGTTAGTCTAAAGATAACTGCTTTTGTTGTTTGTTTGTTGTTTGATAGGCTACTTATTAGCTGGAGGACCCTACAGTGTAATGTAATACAAGGATAACCAGAGCTTTTAACATCTTGAGTAGCTGGAGATACTAGCTGAAGCTTAAAAGTGGGGATATTGCCAGCCAAGACAAAATCTGAATAGTGCACAGGAGGAAGATAATGAGGGGAATGAAGAAGGAGAATGCAGTAAACTGGAGAGACCAGGTGGGTCAGAGCTGGAGAGGACCACAGAAGGAGATGCAGAAATAATTGAAAGAGAAAAGGGAAAGGAAGAATTGACTGTGAGGGATGAAGAGGAGGCTGCAGATTCAGAGAGAAGGACAGAGGCAGAGAGTGATCAGGAGGAGGCAGATGACGATGACAGGGAGGAAAAGGCCTGCAGTTATCCCTGGAACATATGGTTTGTTTACATTATCCTTCCATATAAATTGCAGTACAGTAGCATAACATGTCATGTCACTCAGTGACATGACATGTTTTCAGTTTTTGGCTATTTCTGTTATGTTGTATATGTTATAGGGTTAGATATGTAAATATTTACATACATAGATTATCCAATGATGTTTTACAGTTTCTCTATCATAGCATTTGTTTGATCATAATTACTGATAAAATAAGACACATTCTGTTCTATTTTCGGTTCTATTTGTCTGTATCAGTAAATATGATCAAGCCGTTTAATTCAATTTCAGCTAAATTCAATTTTATTTATAGTTTCAAATTGTAACAAGAGTTCACTCTTCTCACAGATAGAGTAGGTCTAGACCACACTGTATAATTTACAAAGACCCAACAATTCCCCCAAGAGCAAGCATTTGGTGCAACAGTGGCGAGGAAAAACTTCCTTTTGGGCAGAAACCTCAGACACACCCAGGCTCTTGGTGGGCAGCCATCTGCCGCTGCCAATTGGGACAGATATAGAGAATTATGATTCATAATAATTATTGCAGTTGGTATGATGAACGGTTTCAAAAAACGTACTAGGTTCTCCAGTCAGTGCCCTTGATCAAGGCACTGGCTCAGATCTGGAGTTGGTCCCCTAGTCCCCCCACTACGTGTATGTGACAATAAAGTACCTTTACTTTTTAAGCTGTTTTTCAAAATACACAGTTTAAGATTCACACCACTGAAATGGTCACTCTGCTTGAATGTCACAAAAAAGTAGAAAGAAAATCTGCATATAGCAATCTGTAAAAAATGGTGGCTGGCCGGGTGATGGACAACCAAGGAAGATATGTTATAGATTAGGGTAGACGGCAATCAGTTTTTGGCAGATGACGACTTTTTGGCACGATACCGGTAGCACCACTGCAAGAACATCCTTGACTGACAGCCATGAAGCCCCGCCTCTAAAGCTGCACACAGGTAGGCCTGCACAATTAATCGTTATAAAATCTCGATCTCGATTCACCCTGCTCGCGATTTAATTTTTAATAACTTCGATTTTATAAAAAAAAAGAAAAATTCTTCCTCGGCTTTTATTTTGATAGGACAGCTCTCACGAAGTTCGGGGCTTCACGCTCAGCCAATGACAAAGTGCCTTTTAGTCATGTGTTTCACTCGTCGAGCGAGCGCGGTAGTTCGGAAATAAACAAAATGGATATTGATGAAAACCCAGGCACTAGTGACGAGAATCAGCCAACCACTCTCAAACCGAACTCGTTCCGAAAAAAGGTACATAACAGAGAAACACAAACAAAAACAAACCTTTTTTTCATTTGCATTCACCGGCCAAGTGGCCACAGGGACTGGTAGGAGGGGTAAGGGTAACGGTCTTAATTAAAATCAGAAAAGAAGTACGCCAAAAAAGTATGAACTATAGGCTATACTAAATCTAATGTATATATGTCATAATTTAAACAAGTCTCCCGAAGAGAAACGGGTATCTCTCCCTCTCTCTGCCTGTAGCCGTGTGTGTGTGTGTGTGTGTGTGTGTGTGTGTGTGTGTGTGTGTGTGTGTGTGTGTGTGTGTGTGTGTGTGTGTGTGTGTGTGTGTGTGTGTGTGTGTGATGGTGGACTACCGAGGTTGTCAAGCTCGCAGGAACTTGTGGAGTTTAACGCCAAAAAGGCAGTTAACCACAAGTTCCCGTTAATCTTATAATGGACAAGTGTTGTGACATTTAAACAAACGATCCATCAACTGCGAAATAAAAGTAGGGTGACCAAACGTCCTCTTTTCCCCGGACACCTCTTTAGTGGAATCCCACTATGGTAGCGCCAAGACCCGCCCTACGAAGCAGCTCGATTGGTTGGGATTAGGCTTTTCACCTCGAGTGGTTAAGGTTAGGATTTCGGATTGGTCAGGGGATAGGACATGAACAAATAATGGCTAATAGTAGTGATTGGAGGGCGGGTCTTGGCGTTACCATAGTGGGATTCATAATGTCGCGTCCCGGTCGGGAGGCGGAGTGCACCGTGTGCAAAGCTGGCACATACAGCAAAATATGGATGGGCAGACGAGGATGAAGAAGAAAAGCAGGATGAAGAAGTCAACTAAAGATTAAAATTATTATAGAGTATAGTACTATATATCCTTTTTGTTTGTTAAGTTAGTATCTTTGTGAGACTGTTTTATTATTTATCTTATTACATTGAAAAGGCATTAAGAGATATTTATTTGAAGCTGGATTTTATGACACAGAAGAGGTCATATTTAGAGCATTATTTCGTATTATTTACTTATTTGAAAAGAAAGCTATTATTTTGTTACAGTTTATAACAGATTTTATTTTATTACAGAAGTTATTTTTGTACCATTGAGGCATAATAAAGTATGTTCATTAACCTCTGATAAGCCTGTCTGAATTTGTGTCTCGAGGCCAGGCCGGGTGTCCTCTTTTTTGGAAATCAAAATATGGTCACCCTAATAAAAGCCTTTTATTTACGAGACCGGTCTGAGAGACCGCTAGTTTACAGCGGGGCGTCCCAGCATGATGGCCGACCGCCGAACAAGCGATCCCCGGCAGCCACCAGTTGGCAGTTCCGTCACTTTATGGAGCTTCTCAACTCCGAAAACTTTAAAGCAATTGTCAATTCGGCAAAGATTTTCTAAAATCTAAACAGTTCATTTCTCGCCTAAAACGTTGTCAGAAGTGAATTTAATGATGAATAAGATGGTGAAAATTGTTAAAAATGTCCCGCTGTTGCTCTGTCTGCAAGTACCATGGAGGTATTTAACAAAAGGCGCACCGCAAGATCCGGGTTGGCAGTGTGCGTGACTCCGCCCACGGTGGGAAAACCCCTTATGTTTACAGGCGTGTGGTGATGTGCAATGTGCTATAGGTGCCAAAAAAAATGTGTTTGGTACTGGCAATTTGTTTTGTTTTGTCATGTGTGCAGTAAACATTACACTTGATGAGAAAAAAATCGTGGCAGAGAATCGTGATATCAATTCTAAGCAAAAAAATCGTGATTCATATTTCCCCCCGAATCGTGCAGCTCTACACACAGGTCTCTGTTTTTGTCTTCTTTACAACATGCTGCGTATGATGTGGAGTCTTTTGACACACATACATACACAGAGGTTCCTCGATTTATAGTTGGATGCACTGAGTAATATGATAGCATTAATGATTGTCAGCAACTCTTCTTTTACGTTAATGGCTGCAGAGATTGCAAGCTTTCTAAAAAAGCATGTCAGTCTGAATCCCTATGTTAGACTGTGTTTTCTTTGAACTATCAAAGTACCTACCATCGTCTGCTCTTGGTTAAGAACCTAAATGCTCTTTGGGGCATTATTTGGAAAGTGGACAATGTTGCTACTATCTTTGCCGGACAGGTAGCCAATGACATCTAATTTGACCTAGTCAATCTAGTCAACCTGTGTTGTTGGCTAGATTAATATAAATTATGTTTATCAGTTGTTCTTTTTGACAGTGACATCCCCGGCAGCTCTTCTTGCTAGTTTTGTCAATTAATTACTTAATGCGGCTGGCTCAGAACCAGCTGGCCCACAGTCTCACCTGTAGAGCGTCCTTGGTGAGAATAAAGGGTTTCATGGGAGGCCTGACTGGCTGAGGTGGCTGCTTGGCAGCACCCTGCTTCAGACCATCCATCTTCTTGAGTATCTCGACCTCCTGGTCAATGCTTTCTATTTCATCCAGACACACAGTGACCCATCTCCGAACATTCAGAAGGTAAAAATCTCTGCTGACTTCATCGTCGGCCTGTCCACTGTCCACAGCTCTCCGTACATCTGACAGTCTGGCTTCCAGCTCCTTCTTCTGACGGTATCGCTCGATCTTAGCTTGTCTCTGCGCTGCCATGGAAACCAAGTCTGACGGGCAGGGGATCGACTGGAACAAGAAGCACACACCATAATTTAGAGTATCACCAATTCATTTTCAAACTATGCTCTAAGTTACACTTTAAAGGGTCATTTCATTTCATTCATAACATTTTTTTCATCCTATTTCCCTATGTCTTTCTGTCTAACTGATTGACGGGAACAACAATCTTTGACATTGGTCCAGTATTAAGCAAGATCAGCTGCAGTTAGCAGTCAGGGAAACAAGCTACTACGTAAGTTATTGGGCAATTGAGCAACTTTAATTTACATCCACAAAAGTGCTTGTTTTACCACTGACATGCTCAGATTATTGTTCTGTGTGTCTGACAACATCATGGAAAGGATTCCTATGGAGGTCAACTTTTCTGTTAAAGAGTAAGATCCTTTTTTAAACATAAAAACATTCCCGTAAATTGCTATCACTAAACCCACCAGACTCCATGTAAATAAACAGTCATTTTAATTATTTTTACCGTAAAATACACTAAATTCAAAGACGACAGACACAAAATTAAACTATGAAAAGATATCTTGGTTTGACCTTTCCAAAAATCCTTTCCAAAAAGCACTCACATTCTTCCATTCATAGGGATATCACAATTCCGAAATTCTGAAAACTTCTTTTCTTTTCTACAGTACCGTAGGTACCGAGGGATGCAGGACTTCCGGAGCTGGCAGGGGCAGTATACGCCTACAAGTGTCTTAGTCTGCTGCTAAATGCTGGAGAAGAAGAAAGCCGACTGGCACATAAAAACAGAATAGTGCCTCATCTCACGCAAGGGGCCAGGCTTCTCTCCTCAGAGTGAAGCCTCCTATGGCGCCATTTTGATGCTAATAAGCTATCACCCCGTTAGCATCCCATTCACTGCCATTCATTTTGGCGTCACTTTGACAGCCAATAACTTTAATCTGAAGCGTTTAAAGACTTCATTTGTCCATCGTTTATTTCTAAAGAAACACAACAATGTATAAAAGGCTCCATTACCTTGTACCTCACGTTATGGCTCCGTAGCAGACGTTTTTGTAAAAATAGGCTAACGATTGTGTCATAAACACGCGACTTACTGTCGCATAGTAGAGGAATTACCGTATAGTACAGGAGAAGCTCGCAGGCAGTTTCGACCTACATTAGCTGTTTAGTTTAATTACTAATGTTAACTAGCATTTAAGTTAGTAATAATTAGCCTGTGCCTATGTTATCTCCTTACATATACCTACGCTCTCCGTCTCTGCAAGATTGGGAATGATTGAGATTTCTCTTGGCACAGCTACCAGAAGACTTACAACTTGCAGACACATTGGTCACGTCACATCTACGGCGGGAAGCTCAGTTTGCAGCTGCGCAGTAACGCTCGGTTATCACCGGAAAAGTGCTGGTAATAGACTTCACTTGTCTCCGTCAAAAACAGCGGAGTGACTGGGTCCATATTATATAGGTCTATGATCTCACGTTGCTCACTGACGGCTTGACACGCCAGCAGTCAGCCTCTGGCTTAACCGTAACACTACATCTATGGCAACGGCTTTCACTGCTTTACCTGGAGCTCCCGACCAGAAAGTAAATCTAACAGTCGAGTTAACTTCTACCAGCCCGGTTCTATGTGAAAAACAACAACAGCAGAGAGAAACAGACTTAAATAACCAAATGCTTGCTGTCTGGGAGTTCCAGGTGAACTTGTGGAAGAAATTACCGCACGCTGGCTGTGTGGTGATGGCAGGCTTCAGAGCAGCGGGCTGTGTGTCCAGAAGACTGACGTTTTCTCCAGCTTACATCTAATGTACATCTCATGCTCTCCCTCCACTCCGAAACAGTAACAGACAGTTCAGAGAAAAAAAAAACTGACACTGAAAACAGAGTGACGTGACATGACACTGTCCCACCCCCTCCACCCCCCAAGTGTTATCCTTGTTATCCTAAAATACACGTTATAAAAAGGAAAGCATGGGATTTATTAGGGCCCAAGCGGCGACAGCGGCGATGGCCCTATTGAAACTGAAGGAATTATTATTCCTTCTTTCTTTCTTTTTCCAGCAAATGAATCGCCTTTTTGAGGGGCGAAAGGTGAAAGTTCCAAATTAGTGCAATTTTGGCCATTTCCAAATGTTGTACTTTAACTCCTCCTCCTAGAGATTTCATCCAATTGACTTCAAATTTGGTCTGTAACAAGACCTTAAAGATGAAAAGAAAAAAAAAACTTTTGGTCATAGGGCATGGCCATTTTGTGCGTTTTGCCATCGATAACAGGAAGTGGGTGTTTGTCCAATTGGCTCGAAACGTTTCAGGATTCATAAGACTAACCCTAAGGACATCTACCGGCCAAAATTGACTCAAAGTCATAGCACCCCCTAGTGGCAACAGGAAGACTATAGGTGCTATACTTTAACGAACTACTCTTCAAATTCGGTCTGTGCAGTGTTTCCCCTACGTTGATTTGCAAGTGGCGCACCGCCACAGTTAAATGTCTGCCGCCACGCCACGGTGTCAATGTTGATTGTCGGAGAATAGCGCGGACACGCGCTTCACAGGTAGAGCACAAACCCAGCCCCCCCTCTCTATTCACATGCCGGGTTTCTTGCCTGCGCGCCACACACACGCAGCCGAGTTGTGTGTGTGCGCGTTAACGTTACCGCACACACACATCTAAAACACGCGCAGCACCTGACTGGGAACGATACCGAGGATTACCAACGGCCGCTGGGGGGGCAGATGAACGCTAGTCTCGTCACTGTAAGTAGGTTACGATAAAACCTTCATGAGTAAAAAGTCAAAACTTATCAATGCACTCACCTGTATAGACCGACATAAACATGTAGGAAGAGATATTTTAATCTGCTCTGTCTGCTCTCGTCCACCGCGCTGTTTTTACCAAACTCAGCTCTACTCTGCAAAAAGCTAAAACAAATAAAGCTGTTGGTTGTAGTCTTAGCTTAGCTTGGCGGGAATCTAGAAATTTGGAAAAATTCTTATAAACTGAACTGCTGGCTGAGTGAATCGTCCTCTCTCTCCTGGAGCGGTAAAGCTATGGATGAATTATAAGACCAAAACAGATACATGTGGCTACTTAATATGCACGTGAATGACGCGTTCTTCATTCTTGATGAAGTTGCTGTTTGTATTATTTTGCAACAGCATCATTTCATTGCAAATGAGGAATACAGTATGAATGGTAGCCTGCTTATCAGTCCATTCATCATTAAAGGCTTTTCCACATCAATTTTCCCTTCAGCCTCTTTGACTGTGACGTGTTTACCTGACAACAGCCTTTCTTTCTGCAAGCATTTTCCTGCATACTACAACCATGTTTCCATAATCACAGACTAACAATCACTCAGTGAACTGCCTCCTAGTCTGAGATCTTGTTCTAGTTAAAGAGCCAGTTATCATTATGGAGTTTCCATGTTTTTGAGGAGTTTGCTCACACTAATGTACTGTAAAAAAATAGCATTAATTCAGTAAGAAAGACCATTTTGAACGATAATTTTCTTTATTTGAAAGTCCGGCCTTGGAGTGTCGGGGGGGGGGGGGGGGGGGTGGGGGGGGGTGGGGAGGGGGGTGGGGGGTTTGACATACCTGCCACCACGGCTTAAAAAAATCCTAGGGGAAACACTGCTGTGTCATCTAGGGATGGGCATAATTAATCGACGATCGACGATTGATCATTAAGAATTTCGTCGATCACGTTAATTTGTCATCGATTAAACTAATGCAGGTTGTGTAGTGTGAGTAATTAAACATTTTACCACCCGGGGGCGCCATAGGCTGCTCAGTTAGCTGCGAGTTACGTTTTGATTCAAAGTAAACATGAAGAGGTCACGGCGAAGTGTGGCGTGGGACCATTTTGATTTAAAAAACGACTTCACTGCAAACACTGCGCCGCCGTGTACAAGTACAACACGGCCACGACTCAAATCAACCTAGCATCAACTCACCGTTAGCACGGAGGAGCTGCGATGCACAACGAGCAGAGGGAAATTACCGGAGGGATCTGCACATTTATTGAGATGGATATTGGAACCAGCATTTCACATTCCGTCACGACGTACCATCACCAGACTGGTAGAAACTCACTACGAAACGAAGAACGGAACGAGGTTCCCCGGGCCGGGCTGGCCAAGTTAGCGCGGAGGTAGCTACCTGCGTCCCGTGCCGGCGGCTGTGTTCGGCGGCTGAACTGATGATCACCAGGTAGCGGTCGCGCCTGACCCATGGATGTATTAAGGGAACCTGAGATCCCAGATCATGTCAACCTGCTTATTTTTCTCAACAAAAACCAGTCGACTGGTGCAGAAGTTCTATGTGAGTAACTGGTTATTTTTTATTAGGCTTTGTCCGTGCCTTGGATAGTTTTGAGTTACATTTTGACAAAACCTGTCAGATCTAAGTAGTATTATGTTTTTGGTTAAGTTATGGTTAAGTTATTATTGAAAATGATTATTTTTATTTATTATTTTGGAACAAACGAGGGTCTCTGTTTAACAACGCCGGCTCGCAGCAACGGTTTCGCTGCTAAATTAAACACCGCAGCGCATATATCTTTAAGTTTAGCCAAACCTCCAGTTTAACTGTCACACGTTGTTCTTCTTGTAATTAAGATCTCACCGAGGTAAAAACATGCTGTATTTTTGTATTTTCATTGCGTTTTTAATTTATAAAAAGTTAAATAAATAATGAATTTTAATATAAAAATATTAATGATTAATCGATAATTGATCATTAATTCTCCCGACGATCGACGAAGAAAATTTAATCGAATGCCCATCCCTAGTGTCATCTAAAGATCGACACTAGGGATGGGCATCAACGATGAAAAGTTATTAAAAGCAAAACTTTTCATCCAACGGTGTGGGCGTGGTGGCCATTTTGAGCATTTACCGATGAATGAGGAAGAAATTTCTCACAATTGACAAGGGTCCAGGCCTGAAGACATATATAGGCCAAAGTTGACTTTTGGTCATAGAGCCCCCTGCAGGAAATCCACCTTATATGACAAACATCATCCGATTTATCATTGAACTCAGAGAGTTCCTTTTTTCTTGGTGATGCTTTAGCCACGCCCCCTTTCACAGCTAAAGAACTGTATGACAGTCTTGTGTGAGATATCATTGAACTCTGCAGAGTTCCCTTTTCATTGGTGACGTTTTGCAATGTCTGAGTGCCGTGCAAATGCATGGCTGCAAGAAGCTTGCAAACTGCCTGCGTGACACGCACGTCTCAGGCATGGCTTGAGTCGCACCGAAAATGCGTGCATGCTAGAAATAGAACCAACGCCTATGTTTCACACGACACGAAAGCGTGTTGGAACCGTTTCCAGGCAAAACAGAATAGGAAAAGATGTATCTGTCATTTTGACACGAATATATTAATAAATGACATGTTGATGTTTGAAAGTCTCTAGGTTTTGACAAATGCAGATATAAATGTAATTTAAAAAAGAAAATCGATTTTCAAATACTGCACCTGTCAATACAGAACAAAATATTCTGTAGCCTATTTTGCCGTCAATACTGCCGACGTTGTCTTTGCTGTAATCAAATCACTATATATTTGTTTAACACAAAGTACTACTGCTTGAGTGCAGAAAATCAATGGGAAACATACATGTGTACAGACTGCTAGCCTTGACACATTTCCAGTGTATAAAACAGAAAAATCCACACAGCTGGCACGCAACAGAAATGCCACACTCACGCCACGCATCCAGTCTGTCGCCGGCCTAAAGAAGACTGCTAAATGCTAAAGGGGGGAGAATTTCAACACAACACCGCGGCCAGCCAGACTTGGACGCCTGGTGCGATATGGTCTGTTTCCCCGACGGAACATAAACCTTTCTGTTACTGCCGTTAGCATCGTTATCACCCGTCGCTGGAGTTTGTGCTGGCTGGGTTCAGATTGCTGTAAGTTTATAATAGTGGCTGGCTGCTGGCTAACTGTAGATGTGTCGTGTCCCACAGGCTGTTGTCCGCTTTCATCCCGACTTAAGTCCCTTAGCGGCTGGGAGTGAGGCAGAAATAAACAGGGTGGGATAGCGGGCTAAATTAACATTCAATTTGTCTTCTATCTATACAGCTAGCTAACGTTAAAGGTAACGTTAGCTGGCAAACGTAATCGTGGGTTAGCCCAGTGCTGTTTAACAGTAACTTTACCTTGATCAAATTACACTTAAAATAACTTCATAAATGTGTTGAACGATGTTGTAATCTTATGTTAACATTCCCCACCGAGCATTAGCATGAGCTAACGCTAACATTACTTGTCAACGTAGCACGTTAAACTGGATCAATCGATATTGAAATGTATCAATAAATAAGATCTCTACTGTATTACTGAGTTGTAAGTGGCATGTAATTAATGACAAAATGATGCTGTGTGGCAGAAAGCAAGATGTATTACGGTTACTTAGTATTATTGTTTCTGTGACATTGTATGATTTATGATTACTCTCGAACATATCATCTGGGTGCCCGTGTTTTGATGGAAGTTAGAGAAACTAGAGGGATCAAAGGTTTTATGACGCCACTGACAGGCGACTAAATGAAACGTCCCATGTAGTTAAAATAAAATGACAGATTTATCGGGGTTTGAACATTGTTGGAAATTTACGATAGTGTAAGTACACAACTCAACAAGAAATGTTACATATTGTACCTTTAATGGAGTCTGGTGGGTTTAGCCATAGCAATCTCGGGGCCGTTTCTTGTGTAAAAAAAATAAAAAATAAAGAGGATTTTACTCTTTTAAAAAAAGGATCCTTTTAATAATGTTGTCACACACTTATAATAATCTAAGCCTGTCAGTGGCAAGAACAGCACTTTTAGTGGACGAAATTTAAGATGCACATTTGCCCAATAGGTTCAGCCTGGTTCATTGCTGCTGGTCACAGCGTTCTCGCTCAATATTGGACCAATTTAAATGATTCTTGTTCCCATTAGTCACTTACACACAAAAACATAGTAAAATAGGGTTCAAGTTGAAAAAAATATTACCCTTTAATATACTCATATATAAATAGGGACAGTGTTCCTTCTTTCTCTGGTTTCCTTTACAACCATCCAGTTCGGCATAATTTGTCCTTACTTATTACTATTTCCAGCAGTTCTGTGTGACTCAAACAGCACTGTCCTGCCAGGAATTCCATTCTGTTCTGCTCTGCCAATAGCCAGCTGGTGTTTACATGTAAACCTACCTTTTATATGAGCTGAACACTTCCTGCATGTACTTCCCAACAAAAGTGTATTCATTTGAAGGCAGTGCTAATAATATTGGTTTAAAAAAATAATTGCAATTTGATTATTTTCCAAAATCGTGCAGCCCTAGTCAATACTGCCGGTAAAGTGAAGGGCGTTAACCCTAAAAAAGCATCGGGTTAAACCTTACAACATATGTTGCAGCACTGTTTCCATTTCAGCTTAATGTGAGTCTTTGTTGCGTTTTGCTGTAATTCACGGTTGTGCTGCTTTCTCTCCTCTAGTGTGACCTATTTCACAGACAGTTCAAAAAGCTCTATTGTCAATAAAGTAAAAAAAAAAAAAAAAAACAGCTGAAGAGAGAAAACAGAGGGAGTATTCAGCAGTCCGCTAACTTGTTGCTCTCTCTACCAATATAAGCTTCTCTGTTTTAGGCTATAAAAACAGGCATGCAGGATAAAATTCAACCTTGCCGTTTTGTCGGGATTAAACTATTGGAAACTCTGCTAGCCGCTCGGCTAATGTATGCAGTTATCTAATCTTCTTACACTGTAAGCAACATATGGCTCTATGAAAGGTGCTATGTTCTTGTTGTTATTAATAATTTTCTTTATCTTACAGGTGATCGTCAAAGACATGAGGCCTTTGTCTCTTGTTGAGGGTGAAGCCTTTATAGACATGATCGAATATGCCTGCCCAGGCTTCAAATGTCCCTCCAGGTGGTGGTTCACAAAGCAGTTGGAGAAGGCATATCAACGTACTCTTGAAGATCTGAAGAAAGACCTACAGAAGAGGTCCTCAAAAATCACACACACACCACCAATGCCTGGACAAGTATTGGCACAGAGGCATACCTCGGAGTGACCTGCCACTACATCAACGACAACTGGGAGATGGTCTCATTCGTTTTGAGCACAAAGCCCCTTGAGGACCGACACACTGCAGAAAACATCGCTCACTGGATTGAAGAGGTTGCCGAGAAGTTTGACTTCTCTCTCCGTGATGACGTCCAGGTGTTTGCCCACGATAATGCAGCTAATGTGGTGAAAGCCCTTAGAATCCTTGAGGAAAGGCATGGCATTGCCTCACTTCGATGTGCTGGCCATACCACCCAGTTGATCGTCAACCATGCTCTGAAAGATTGGATCAACAAAGCACTTGGGGCAGCAAGGAGCCTCGTTGGGTACTTCCATAGCAGCGATGTCGCCACCCTGAAGTTGAAACTCAAACAAGAGCAAATGGGCACAGCTCAACACAAGTTGACCCAGGATGTAGCTGTTAGATGGAATAGTTCTTACTATATGATCCCACACCTCCTTGAGCAGCAGTGGCCTGTAACTGCAACCCTCTCAGACCCAGAGGTCACCAAGGCAGCAAAGCTCTACCTGGATATGAAAGCTGACCAGTGGAGCCTCCTGGAGGAGCTACAGCAAGCACTTGAGCCCTTCAAGCAAGCCACCGTCATCCTGAGTGGAAAGGCATACGTCACAGTCTCTGTCCTGCCTCCACTGGTGAAAGGCCTACAGAAGTCCACGCAGACAGCCTTTGAGTCTGATTGAGACAACATATGATGAAGACAGGAACAATGTGTGCATCTTCGCCGTGGCCCTTGATCCGAGATTCCGAAAACTCAAGTTCCTGTCCACAGACGACATCCTGAAGGTGAAAATCAAACTTCAGACCCTTGCACTTGAAGCCAGACGAGTGCAAGTGAGGGAAGAGCCTGAAGAAGATGACTCCCCCAGTGGCCAAGCCAGATCACTCCAGACAGAAGCCAAAGTCTGGTCTGGACACGTTGCTTGGCACAGATGACGAGGAGGAGTTGGAAGATGAAGACCCAGGCCAAGACCAGAGGGAATGAGCCTGTGTACTTTGGGGAGAAACCCATTCCAAAGGACAAAAACCCACTCCAATGGTGGAAGGAAAATTAAACGAAGTTCCCCACCCTGGCTGTTGTGGAGAAATCCTATCTGACATCCACACCTTATGAACGTCTGTTCTCCGCAGCAGGGACCGTTGTGAGCAAAAAAAGAGCAAGCCTCACCAAAGACCACGTGGACATGCTCACATTCCTCCACAGTAATTCAGAGTAGGTAGTGTAGAAGAGGAGTAAAGAGTGGTGATGGACGAGGGAGAAGAGAAGCGAAGGAAAGTGGAGAGTACTATATTGCACACACTTCATTAGCATGTAAGCTTACAGAATAGCAGTTAAGAGAGTCAGTTTGATTGAGCATCAGGTTTTATGTTGGGACTGTAAAACTGAAAATAGGAATTTTATATTGTGTTAAACACTCTCAGGAATGTCTATACAGTGTTTTTTTTGCACTACAGCTTTTGAAGTTTTTGAAAAAGACAGTTATGTTGGTACTGTAAAAGAGTAAACAGGCTGGCCTGTAAAACAGAAGATTGTTTGCTGTGCAAAACTGTTTTGGTATTTATTTGAGATATATATAATAAATAATCGCTTACCCCCAGCCCTATGAAGGAGTATGCCATTTCAGCTGTTGTGCGACCGCTTTCCACACATGCGCGTTTGCCGTGAAAACGCAATTTTCTTTTCACGTTAACGGCGTATGTTAAAATCCGGTGCTGCCCGCCGTGCCCAGTATCTACCGGACGAAATAGCAACGCGAATTTCAGTGCCTCATTACGGTGCCACTTAAATGTCTGCGTTGCGCTCTGATGCTCCGAAACAAACATCACTGCATGTCATGCTAGTAAACACTAATAACACGTTACACAGCAGGTAACGTTAGCCTACCATTAGCTACAGTAGTAACTGGACTAAACACGGCTAAAATGCTGACAGCTAAACGGTGTAGTGTGACTGTATTTCACTGTAGAGGATTCCAACAGCGGGATGTACAACAGTCTGTCGCTAAAGCTATGAGCTAAAAGACACAAACTAGCACTGGTCACTGCTGTTGTCTGAAAAACAACACAGACGGGACTAAATGTAAACTGATAAACCTCGGGACCGATTTACGACCATCTGCTATCTGTTGTGGAATTTTCCTCACGTTACTCTGTCCTCTGTGACTAGGCTCGTTCGAGATGAACTGCGCCTCGCCTGTAAAGTGGACGAGAGCAGGCGGCAGCAGCGGGGGGGCGGTGACAAAAGTCCGCTGTGAAGTCGGACAGTTTCCAGCCGTATCCAGCAGCCTGCAGGCTGAACAGGAAGTCACAGAAACACTGTGGTCCGATTCTGATTTAATATAATGTTATCAGACCCATATATCAGCTTGTACACAGTCTCCAGTTGTTTTTATTATGACAGAGTAGCTGTCAACATGCTCTACATGTTATATGTTGCTGATTTTAATAACAAGAGACTGTAGATGATCTGTAATCTGAATAGATTTAGTCTCTCTGACTTCTAAACATAACTGTAAGCCACACAGCATGTGGTTTGTACAGAATAAGCCTTTAAATCAGACACACAGCAGTTAAAATCCCTCTGATTCAAAATCAATAAAAAAGTTTATATAAAACGTCATCATGTTGTCGATTCTGAACCAATCAGCTGTTAGATCAGCTGACAGGCCGGCGTTTCCCAGCATGCCTTGTGTCCGCCTGGGTCTTGCAATCGGTGAAAAGCAACTGCGCTGCCTGCGTCTCAAACCTGCGGCCACCTTGCTCTCGTGAGATTATCGTTGCCTACGTATGCATGACGTCAGAGCAAGTCGGGATCAAGTCGGACACAAACCTAACCGGCATGCAACGGGCGGCGATCGCCGGTGATCAATTCTGCGCGGATCTGGCTCATCTCAAACGAGCCTACTGTCTGCATCTAAGCTGCGCGGTGCAGGGTGTCACTGCACGATGTGAGTCTCAACACGATCTGAGTCGCGTCGAGTTGCGCATGCTCAGATTTAAACAATTTACGGCATAACGACAATAACGGAAGATGGGAACAGCAATAATAGAAGATATAGAAGGTGGAAATCATTTCAAAAACGTTATCAAATGCTATCTATGATTGTTTGATTGCTATCGTTAGCTCATAACACCATTCAAGTAACAGCCGTTGTTGTGTTTGATTGCCAACTTGTAGCCAGCAGTGAACCAACTTGGTCATGTAGCTCCATTTTTACTGACTTTTTTATTTGTTATTAACTGACGTGAGGGATCATGCCGTGAACATGTGATGCGTTACGCTAAATAATACATTACTGCCATTTCCACCTTCTATATCTTCTATTATTGCTGTTCCCATCTTCCGTTATTGTCGTTATGCCGTAAATTTTTTAAATCTGAGCATGCGCAACTCGACGCGACTCAGATCGTGTTGAGACCAAGGGGCCAGGCTTCTCTCCTCAGAGTGAAGCCTCCTATGGCGCCATTTTGATGCTAATAAGCCATCACCCCCCGTTAGCATCCCATTCACTGCCATTCATTTTGGCGTCACTTTGACAGCCAATAACTTTACATCTGAAGCGTTTAAAGACTTTATTTGTCCCTTGTTTATTTCTAAAGAAACACAACAATGTATGAAAGGCTCCATTACCTTGTACCTCACGTTATGGCTCCGTAGCAGACGTTTTTGTAAAAATAGGCTAACGATTGTGTCATAACCACGCGACTTACTGTCGCATAGTACAGGAATTACCGTATAGTACAGGAGAAGCTCGCAGGCAGTTTCGACATACATTAGCTGTTTAGTTTAATTACTAATGTTAACTAGCATTTTAGTTAGCAATAATTAGCCTGTACCTATGTTATCTCCTTATACCTACGCTCTCCGTCTCTGATAGATTGGGAATGATTGAGATTTCTCTTGGCACAGCTACCAGAAGACTTACAACGTTCAGAGACGTTGTTCACGTCACATCGGCGGCGGGAAGCTAAGGTGGTATCCAGACGAAGACGTATTTCGATGCAAACGCACATCTTTTGCATCGTTTGGGCCGACTGTCCACATGAATCCTGTAAACGCACTGCCCGTAAACGCACTTTTTTGAAACCTGGTCCCAGGGTGAATAAAAAAAAAAGCCGGCTCACGTTTGGCTTCATATGGACGGCGAAACCGCATACGTGCGTATCGATGATGACATCCCCACACACCTCGGACTCAAAGCTCCGCCTTCAACCCAGCTGACAGCGCTAGCAGGGACGCAACGCTGCTAGCTCGCTAATCTGTCTGCTTATCAACTCCTTGAACGGATTATAGTAACTTTTAGCACCGCTTATTGTAGAAAGGCTACCGCAAGAAAAACGTGTAGCTAGATTATCAAAAAGACATCGGATCATTGATGTTTGTTGACTGCCGATGTTAGCTAGCAGAGCTAGCGTTAGCGCGCTAACGCTAGCTCTGCTAGCTGCAATCATGTCCGATAGAATGTAAACAAAGTTTACATTCTTTTTCTAGGTGGCCTTTATATAACGAGCAGTGGTGTAAGTTATTAAAGTCTAGTCCATGGATGTCTTAAGCTAAGAGAACTAGCTAACAGTCATGTTATGAACTTTTATATACTGTCTATGGTTATGAAAGGAAGTCACTGAAGGCTGTGTTGAGTCATTTAAAAATGGATTCATGTGGATGTGAATTTTCTTGAACCGAATCCAGGGAAGACGGATGCGTTTTCATCCTGACGTCTTCGTCTGGATGGGGCCTAAGTTTGCAGCTGCGCAGTAACGCTCAGTAACACTTTCCCATCACCGGAAAAGTGCTGGTAAGAGGCTTTGTCACTGCACGATCTGAGTCTCAACACTATCTGAGTCGCGTCGAGTTGCGCAACTCGACGCGACTCAGATCGTGTTGAGACTCAGATCGTGCAGTGACAGGCTTCACTTGTCTCCGTCAAAAACAGCGGGATCGCTGTGTCCACTTTATATACTGTCTATGGTTGAGACTCACATCGTGCAGTGACACAGGGAACAACTCTGATTGGCTCATGGAGGCACGTGATCAGACAGTGGTTTATGGAGTGCTAGGTTGGCTTTGCAAAAAAACCGATATGTCACTTTTTACTTGTTAACATCTTGGTTTCTTGACTGGTTGTTGACATAAGTGTAGCTCTAATACAGTAACAAAAGATATGAGTGCAAAGATTTTGCAACGTCAGCGTAGCCAATAGCTAACGTTAACGTTAGGTAGCCCAACCTGAACCCTGGAACGCTACCAAGTCGTGAGTCGTGGCTTGAAGTCGTAATTTACGGGCTAAAAAGTGTGTCTGGAACGCAGCATAAGCACCCCCTGTCTTTAAATCCTAGTGACGTCCCTAGCAACTACCATTAATACTGCTTCTGATTAATTCAAACTGATCACTTAACTTATGTTATACTGATTCTACAATTTGAAACACTTAACGTTATGCATTTAATTTAACGTTACTCGTTACTGGTTTACCAAAAACGTAGCAACCTGCAAATATGGTACATTTGAACACACACATCACTTATCTTATGAAGCAATTGTATTGTCATTTATGGAAACGTTAGTGCTATTGTTTAGCTAGGCCACTTACCTTGGCTGTTAAGTTTCCATTTTCTGATTCTTCGTCAGGACTTGTGCTTTCATTTGTCGAATTTGGCAGTTCAAACTGTGATGTGTTATACTCTTTACACCTCTTCAAAAAATCCATAAAGTAAGCCCGGGCTGTTTGGACTATCTCTAGTCGTTTGTCTCGGCTGGTCTGCTTCATGGTCAGAGCTCCTACCAGAGCAGGCAGCAGCAGGTATTTCAGGTCTACCGTGGATATCTCCTCAAGCTCTTCATTGCGGCTGAACAGGTCGAGCTGGGCCACCATTCTAGACGCTTCTTCCAACATACTGATACCACGTTTAACTTTGACCTGGATACTATTAGAGCCAAGTGGTTCGTTTGCAATGTCTACCTCCTCAAATATCTTCCATCCACGATCTAGCAAGTCACATAATTTAGAAGGCTCTGCAGCTGAAACATCGTTGGTGTTTTCACATTCCGCCATCTTCTTTTTCTTCATAGACAGTTAAAGAAATGGACTAACAGATCCCGTTGCTCTGGACGGAGACCAGTTAAGCACTTTTCCGGTGATGGCTTAGCGTTACTGCGCAGCTGCAAACTGAGCTTGCCGACGTAGATGTGACGTAAACAATATGTCTGAAAGTTGTAAGTCTTCTGGTAGCTGTGCCAAGAGAAATCTCAATAATTCCCAATCTTGCAGACGGAGAGCGTAGGTATATGTAAGGAGATAACATAGGCACAGGCTAAGTATTGCTTACTAAAATGCTAGTTAACATTAGTAATTAAACTTAAACAGCTAATGTAAATCAAAACTGCCTGCGAGCTTCTCCTGTACTACATGGTAATTTCTCTACTATTCGACAGTAAGTCGCGTGGTTATGACACAATCGTTAGCCTATTTTTACAAAAACGTCTGCTACGGAGCCATAACGTGAGATACAAGGTAATGGAGCCTTTTATACATTGTCTTGTTTCTTTAGAAATAAACAGTGGACAAATAAAGTCTTTAAACGCTTCAGATGGAAAGTTATTGGCTGTCAAAGTGACGCCAAAATGAATGGCAGTCAATGGAATGCTAACGGGGGGGTGATGGTTTGGGTAGCATAAAATGGCGCCATTCGCTCTGAGGAGGCAGGCTTGCCCCATAGCTTGCCCCCTTGGTTGTGGAGGGAAGCTTACCCCCTTGTTTTTCTTTTTCTTTCTTCTTCTTCTAGCTTTCTGGCAGACTAGATGCCTTGCAGCACATTGCTGCCTCTCACAGGTCAGTCTCGGTATCATTCGGAGGTATTGCCATTCTCAGATGGTTTTTTTTAACAGACTTTATAACACAGTATTAATACAATACAGAAAAATAACAGTACAGGGAGTATTTCTACAGTGTGCACATAAATATAAGCCTACGGCTTATAGTTACCATTCATAAAAATGAAAAAAACGGTCTGTTTATGGTCAGTGTATCTTTTGGTCATTCAATTTTCCTTTCATAAACAGGTATTAAAAAAACAAAAAACGAATGGTTGTTTGAGTTTCATTTCAAAATACAAAATTTGAAATTGAAATACAAGTTTTTTTTTTTTCCTTTTCATGGTCAAAAGGGGATGAGATATATTTAAAATATGCTTTGATATTAATTTTCTATTTCATATAACAACTGTTAATATTAATATTTACAGTCTATGCTTTGGAACCCTACTCTGATGATGCTTGAGGGGACTTTTATTTCAAAATGTCACATTTATTTATTTCCGTCTCCCTGCCTCCCTCTGACTCTCTGTCTCTGGTACCGGCATTATACAATATGACTCCACACAAATTGCAACAGAAACTCTTTCAACTGATCTAGTCTCATAAAAGTCTCCTCTATAACAAATAAAAAGTCCCAAGAAATCCAAGTGGTGGAAAGTATTGAAAAATACTGAAATCGGTGATGCCAGTTTCCCATTGCAGCCTATGATAAAGAGACACTACAGGTGAATAGGGAACATATTTTAACTAACAGATATCTCCATTAAACTTCCCCAGTTGATTATTTACATTAAGAGAATAATCTCTTGTATTACAAGTTTTCTGAACGTGCATGTTTAAATATGTTATAGAGAAAATGTGATATCATGACTTCGCGTAAACATACATGTCACTTTCTAAAGCCAAGTGGCGCATGTTATCTGTACGCATTATGAGCTATCCGCGTGTACGTCTATGCAGAAGAACGGGACGTTGCATTTGGAGCTTGGGTTGGCTTTAGGAAAAGAGTAACGGGACGCGGGACAACAATGGCACGGTTGGGTTTAGGAAAAGAAGAAAGGGGTTGGGTTTAGTAAAAGAAGAAAGCAACGGTTGGGTTTAGGAAATGTGACATGCGTTACATGACATTACTTTATACACTTCAAGCTGTTGCAGCTAGCTCAGGGGTGAGACTGTATGACATTAGGTGGTATAGCCTGAGACATGCACAATAAAACAAATTGCCTTCTGCATTTTTGTTTTGCCTTTCCCTCCATTGTACCGAACCTAACCGTGATGTCTGAACCGAGGTATGAACCGAACCGTAACTTCTGTGTACCTTGATCTTGATGCAGAATTTAGAGCCAAACTGGAGGCAGAGGAGGCAGAAGAACTGGGTCAACCTATAATGTTAGAGGAACTAAAATCAGCATTAAAAACAGTTAAAAAAGGGAAAATGCCAGGGTTTGATGGAATGCCATAGAAATTCTTCTACAGTATTTTGACATATTAGGACATACAGTTTTACAAGCTTTAACTTCAGCTATGACCCTATTATCACCAACACATTGACCAACTTTAAACAGGTGGAGGAGCAACAGTGCTACACCAATAAGTGGCATTAGATTACCCCAATATGGCACAATGCACACTTAAGCCATGTCCACACGAAGACGTCTGATGCAAATGCATCCCGTCTTCCCTGGATTCGTTTCAAGAAAAGTCGTGTCCAAACAAATCCATTTGTAAATGACTCAACACGCTACTTCATATTCCAGGCCTGTAGAACTGTTATTGCTACAGAAATTCACGGAACGGAGAAGAAGAGCAGTCTTCAGTCACTTCCACTTCCGTTCATAACATGACTAGCTAGTTCTCTTAATACATCTCGCTCGTTATATAAAGGCCACCGCTAGAAAACGTGTCTTTGTTTACATTGTATAATGTGCTGTTGGATTGCTTTTTATTTTGCAATTCTGTCTGCTATCGGACATGATTGCATGATGATTGCATTTTCTAGACATAGTTATGCTTGAGCTCTCTACAGCAAGGATTACCAAAGCCAAATCATCAACTATCAGCCTATGGGAAAGCGCAGCAGCACAAATATCTGACTTAATGACCTCAACCCCACAATAATTAGAGGAGAGTGATTAGGCAAGGTGTGGTTTTTGTTTGTTTGTTTTGTTTTCCTCGAGACCGCAGAGGGTGGGGGGTGGGAGAGGGTTTTTGTTCTTGTTCAATTTGTGTTTATCTGTTCTGTGCACCATCTGCTATTACCTGTCACACATTGTGGAATTTGTTTTGTATGTCTGAAGGTGGCAATAAAAAAAGTTGATCGCAAAAAAGGTGGATTTTATACTCAAGCACAGGTTTGAACCCTTTGGAGGAGAAACTGGAATTAAAACACCTTGGTGCCCACCAGCCTCGGGATATTGTCATCACTCAAACTGCTGGTAAAAGTAACCGCGGTTTAACGTGGAGTGGTTAGTTTACAAAATAAGTAAAGTTTACCCAGAGGAAGAACCGCTGCGTCACCTTTCTCTTAGAGAGCCCTCAGCCTTGGTGAGTGAAAGCATATTTTATCATCCTGCATGCCTTTGTGGTGCTGGACCGTACGTTGATCATGTTGTGTTGGATCAATTGATGGAACATTAGATGGTGTGTAGATCGAGTGTGTACATATTCGGTTGTTGTCATAGAATGAATCTGTATGCATCGCCGCATGACGTTAACTCTTTCTGGCTAAACTCTAAAGTTACTACCATGGCCCCTAAAAGCACCATCATCTGACAGTGCCTGTAGCTGGTGTTATGCCCCTACTGGTTTTCAAACTAACTGGTTTCCGTATGTTGTGTTTACCGTGAGCAGCTTCCATTGTGGCCTGCCTCTGTCACAAGATTAGTCACACAATCACAAACACATTCCTGGCGATTTTCAAATCATTTCCCAGATCTACTGCCATGAACATGTTTGTCTAAGTAAGCACCACATCACAGCCACCTACAAAAAAAAAGATCTAAAGAGAATATAATCATTCAAGTTTGGGTCGAGCTGGTTTTGATCTTGAGGCAAAAATATAAAGGACAACACACAAGTCCACAGCTCTACCAGTGAACTATCGAAGCTCTACATTTTGTTGTTTCCAGTCACGTATTTATCAACTACGTCAGCAACCAGTAACATTTTGTCTTGAGCTGATCTGAAACAACTGGTTACCTGGGCTTAGTTTAGGAAATACCCGATGATAGTTATCACGTTTCTTTCCTCGCATCTACGGCCATATTGACTACTACTACTTCATCACAGCCACCTACTAAGCTACACATTGTCACTGATAAATATTTTTTAACAGTAACAATAACTCATAGTCAAATATTGTCAAAATACCGAGTCACAGAAAAGTGGTAATACACAACGCAGTTTGAGTGCATTGTCTTAATGATTTACACTCATGCGCCCTCATTTATGAAACGTGCAACCGAAAACAGGTGTTGGATGGGCGTACGCCGATTCCTATGCAAAGCTCGGCATTTATCAATTTGAACGTGAGCGTAGGCTGCGATAAAATCTCATGTCTGATCTGAACTTGTGTACGCAAGTTTTTGAGTCAGTGTGGACTTGCGGTGCAGCATATAATCAGTTTAACAGGAGAAGTCATCAGTTGATCACTTATCAGCAATGGCAGATCTGGCTCTTTTCAGAGACCTCTATGCACAACAGTGCACATGGGCCATGGTGGAGCGCTCCATCGGATTGATGAAGGGCAGATGGCTCTGTCTTGCATCAGTGGGGAGGAGGCTACTATAGGCTACACGGCAGAACAAGTCTGCAACATTGTTTTAGCCTGTGGGGTTCTGCACAACATCACGCAGGAAATCAGGGTGCCTTAAATGTAGTGATGGAGCCAGATGACCCAGAGAGCAGTGTCCAGATCAGCCCCAGCTGGGGGCTATACGAAGGAGACAGGATATTATTCCTGTTGTGCTTCCAAGGTGCACTCCCTGGCGAGGACTTCTTCTCTGCAATACATAGTAATAACTTCACAGACACAGTAAGTTTGATCAAACAATAGGCTTCAGCTGAAGGAGGACACACTACAGACTCCGCAGCCTGCACTGACCATGTGTGTCCTATTTCTCTCCCTCTTTCAGCCTCTTTTATTGAGATTCAAACACACACACATACATTAAAGGTTACGCCCATCATTGCATAACATTCTCATGATGAGGCTCGTGTCTATAGGATCAATATATTCGTTAACCTAGTTCAAACCAGTCCCCTGATGTATAGACAATGCCCATTGTTCTGCTTCTTTATAGCAGGCAGTTTGATTCTCCTATCTATACAGCTAGGCTTACTCCCTGGTAACTCATTGAGCGCGGGCCCTGTTGCTACGTCCTGTTACAAATAAAGAAAAGAGATAAGTGTGCATGCAACTTGTGTGAGAGCAACAATCAATAAGGCTGTTATTTTCCACAATTCCCCCTTTTGAACTCTACTAGAGTTCAACATACCAAGAGGAAGGAGATAAAAAAACAACATAGAAAATAAGGTTTCACACATCACTTCTAGTGAGAGTAAAGTCAACATAGTAAAATACCTGATTCAATAGAACATATAAAAACCTGAGAAAAAGTTTACACACCCCCTTTTTGACTCACCTAAGTGAGTCAACAACATTAGTCTTATCTACATCGTAACTCTATTCCTGACTCTTCTTTGAAAATGATTGCATCATAAAGTGTGTTTCTAACAACTTTCACCGTTCTGAAGTGTGAAGTCGAAAAACCCATCAAGCAGCTTTATCTTTCCAAATGACCTTCAAACCCTCAAGACGGGAAAAGAACTTCACGACCCTCTGCCCAAGCGGTCACCACTCATGGTACTTCAGATCAATTAAAGTAAATCTTTATCATTTTGTTTGAAGCTATGATTTGAACAAATTACTGTGAAAATGAATTAGAGAATGAATACATGTAAAAAAAAACCAGGACATAAATAAAATCAAAAATGTCCAATTCAGAAGCTGGTCGACCCATCGGACTCTGAAAAGGACCTTACCCTTCCTAGACCTTCTGTCCCTAAAACGTCAAAAGAAAAGAAAACCTGAGGTTATCTCCATACATTCCTCACATAACAGAAGACATCATTCTTCATACAATTAACATAAACACAATATGAAATCTTTTTCAATGCCAACATATATCCAAACATAAGACAAGTCGGTTGTCGGTTCCTCTGTAGCTTCTCAGCAGCATTGATGATGTCTGGTTCTGAACATCTCCTCAATGTGTCCTCGTTCAGAATCCTCCAGTCCTGTCTTTATTGTCCTTAATCGAATATCTCTCTGCTCCTACCCCCCTTATACACTGGAAGAGAGGGAAACACCTGCCAGTATCTTTTGTAAAACAAATCAACAAAATCACATAAACCAAAAAAAAAGAAAAATAATCTTCCTATTTTCCTATTCCTCCATATTCCTAAAAGTAATATTTCTATTCCAAACTCCTCCCCTACGAGACTTCATAAAGTCTCGAAAACCAAAGCAGCATTATATCAAAGAGTAAAATTGTCTCCCACTGTTCTTGCTTTAGTTTGAAATCTTGATGTCATTATTGTGGATTTGTTCATTTCTCTAATAGCTTGGAACTCTATGATACACCCTATCCTTTTTTTTCCTAAGGTCAAATTTATAAGCATCATTCAACTTAGTTTACTGATGTTAATGTCAAGCTATGTCCTTTAATAGTCACCCTCAATTTATTTACTCATCAGAACTCCATATTTATCAAATCTCAATGTGCATAGGAAATCACTTCCTAAATTATCTGATCAGCCTCAATGTGCGTAGGAAATCACTTCCTAAATTATCTGATCAGCACTAAATATTCAAGTTATCTACGTTGTTGGTGTACTAATAGAACAATAAAATGAACTTTAACTGTAATTTTCCTCCAATCTAAAGCATCTATTCGCCCTAATCTTATATAGTTGTCATCACACAGGCGTGTTCTTATTCTTAAAGTAAAAGTAATCACTTCTTTAGAGTATGTATATTTTCAAAAATGAGTACTGTTCAAGCGCAGTACCTCCTTGTCCTTTCTCCTCATCCGGTCTGCGTCGATGAGTTCAGAGACGTCTTTTCACTTCTCTTCTTCTTCCATGATCCTTCTGCTGGTCGTTCATCCACTGCTTTCTTAATGTCAGTATCTTCTGAGTTCAGACATCGTCAGGCTGAACTACTCCTCCTTCAGTTCTGCAACTGTGTCCCCAAAGCACTGGCTCTGGTCTTGTCCTGACAACAATCTGGATTGTGATTCAGCTTATCACCAGTCCTGCATCTTTTCTGCAGCTTGTCTGTCCTGCAGTTTGTCACCAGCTTGTTGGAAGTGGGATGATCCCTTTGCTCTGACATCCATCGAGGCACTTAAATAAACACAAAACACACTCTCGCAAGAAGCATTATTTTCACTTTAAATCATACTTATTTTAGTTCACTTGATTCTCTTCCTACTGTTTAATCATCTTCCATCTAAAATGCAGTAATTGTCATACTAGCTGGTCACTAGAAGCTAAGAATAAATGTCCTCCTCATATAACTGTCTTTTTCTGAATCCCTGTGTGAAAATATAGTTTTCCTATTGCTTTCGCCTCTTTACATTTTCTCTTCTCCTCTAACTATATTATCTTCATAATCTGATTTTAGAACAATAATTCAGATCTCACAATGTTCTAACTCATTTGACATCATTGAACTTCCCTAGCCAATAATTCAGTTTAGCGTCAGCTTTCCAAAAACCTCTAAACATTTCCCATCTTTCACACTAGTAGTGTTATCCAACTTTTTAATGAAACTCCTGTCCATTCATGCTTCCCCTATACCCACTACTTCAGCTTCTTCTAAAGGATTTAAGCTATTCATCCAGTTTAGCTTCACTCATTTCTAGTTATGAATTATCATTATTGTCAGATTAAACTGTTTTTCTTAAACTAAGCTATGTAGCTCCTCTTTATTAGCTTCAATGTTGTTATTAAACCACATTTCTCTCTCTTTTTTCCCCCAAATTGTCGTTAAGTGGTACTCTTACCACCTCAGATGAGGAAACTCCTCAACTTCAAAGTAATCAAAACTGTATTACTCAGCCATCCTGCTATAATATTAACCTCATATAGTAATTTAGTATAATCTATACCACTAATCCCTCTGTATTAATCTGTCAACACACTAGATCATCATCAACTAATATTTTCCTTTGTAAATTGTTCCTTTGTTGTAAATTGTAGGGGCGAGGCCTCAAAACCGAGAATATATTGGGGCATGATATTTAAATTACGATCGTTTCCAGCTGCTGCATTTATCAACGTACAACCATTCTTACGCTCCGATTGGTGTGATATGAACGTTTCATGAATCTCACGTGAAGCCTGTCGCTGTCGTAAGAGGATTTCT
The DNA here is from genome assembly GCA_023631565.1 of Gymnocephalus cernua. Lineage (NCBI taxonomy): Eukaryota > Metazoa > Chordata > Actinopteri > Perciformes > Percidae > Gymnocephalus > Gymnocephalus cernua. The sequence goes on along the minus strand of CM042435.1, from coordinate 11,658,327 downwards.
GCGCTCATATCTGCACTGGTTTCTACGTTAGGTTGATAAGACACTGGCCCTCATTTATCAACCCTCATTTATCAACCTATCGTAGAAACCAGCGCAGATTTGAGCGCAGAAATCCTCTTACGACAGGCTTCACGTGTGATTCATGAAACGTTCGTATCGCAGCGTAAGACTGTCGTATATTGATAAATGCAGCGGCTGGAAAGGATCGTAATTTAAATGTCACGCCCCAATATATTCTCGGTTTTGAGGCCTCGCCCCTACAATTTACGACATGGCGAGACGTAATTTTTCTTTCAGAGGTGGAGATTGAAACCCTGATATCTCAGGTTCATTTGCACTAACGTGTGTACTATTCGGCAGCCTGGAAACTGGTATTAAAGGCTGTAGAAAGAATGCGGAATGGAAACAATGGTCAACAGTTCCCGTAGTAAATCGGACTCGAGCTGAAGTTCATTTAATATATATTTCCTTGACACATGTATACTATAGTCCTAATAGTAATATACAAGCTTATGTTGCAATCTCTTAGGCCTACATGGTGTACCTAATATTTAAATAAACACACAGTAGAGGAGTTTATGCAGTGTCTTTTATTTTACTCTTGGTTTTTCATGAGTCAGAGCCAGGCAACCGCGAGCGTGTGTCTTCCGCCCCCCGTGCTGGACCACCACCCCGAGCCTGTCTCCTGACAGCAGAGTGGAGATTAACTGCTGCACTTCAAATTCACCTCTTAAATGGAACAAATAGCAACATGGAAGACTCGACAGGGTTTTCCATAGTAACAAGGGTCTCTATTAATAAGGGTCTTTATTTGGCTATATGTGTATTTGTCCGTTAGGCTACATTAAGGTGACGTGTGAATTGTTTAATGCGTCCATTCTCTGCGGGTGTTGTCTGACAAGGATGCCTCGTCTTTGCTAACCAGTCCCTCCCTCCCCTCTAACATGATTTCTGTTTCAATTTGATTTAGTTTAATATGGCTTTTCAATTAGCCGCTTTGTTCACCTGTCTACCACATAAGTTACATAGGGGATACACAAAATATCAGGCTGTTTCACCTGATATTTTCTGTATCCTGTCCCCTAACATGCAAAGGGTCTGTCCTCTCATCATGTGTGTTATGTCATGTGTCTATCAGGTCACAATAAACAACATCAGATAATATGGAGCTGTCTGTTTTTTTATAACAAGTTACATAGGGGATACACAAAATAGCGGGCTGTTTTCACCTGAAATAATATGTATCCTCTCCCCTAACATGCAAAAGGTTCTTATAATGGCTAAGCCTAAGTACTTAAAGCCAATGAGGGGCTGATAAACGGCTTGAAACAGTCTATGGCTAGTAAACTGGCTGACTCAGTAACTGTTGAAATCACAGACTCCAATTAGTCATCGCATTGCATTTTGATGGACATTTATTGATTACAATGTTCTTCGAATGAACGTGTAATAATCCATGTGTCCATTAAGCTCCATCAACAAACATGTAGGCTATCCACATGAGCGTTGCGGTGTGTAGCGATGTTACCATAGACAGTTGAAGGTGTTACCTGCTGAAATGTTCCTACCTAAATGGACATCACTCAAAAGCTCACTAGTGACACTAGTGGACAATTTGTGTCCTACACCCAAAACAAATGAAAATGGCTCTTACAGGTCTGTCTTGCCATCATTTGTGTTATTTTCTGTTTTTCATCAGCATCGTGACTGAAATCGATGCGTATTTCTTTTGTAGGCTATATTCATGATCATAATTAGAAATAAAAAGAATGTTCAGAGGTTTTAAAATGACAAAAAAGCCAAAAATTACAATTCCCAATTCACTACGTTTAAAAGCAGACAATATTCGGGTTATGGTCGGGTTAAGGTCACTATTCGGGTTTCTGAAACATTCGGAATAACCCGTTTACATGCGTGAGCAGAGAGAGTTAATCCTGTATACATGGAGTTAGTAATCAATTGGAAATATCCCGATGTAAACGGCGACGCACGGTTAGCGTCTGGACGTACGGACAACCTTAAGACGCAATATGCGTCATTTCAACAAACACAACAACAACAAAAGACATTATATTCATGGTTTTCACCACACTAATAAAGAAATTGGTTTCCTCCTCGCTCCAAAAGTGTGGTGCTGTCTGCGTCTCGCCATGTTTACCTCTACTTCTTGTTTACTTCCGGTATACTGCACGCGGGTTCCTCTACTCAAAAGACCAAGATTCCTTGCGAATAGAACATGCGCAGAACACAAATCAATGTTCCTTTTGATGGGGATATGCCGATATGCGTTTACATGAATAAATATTCGGGTTAGAAAAGAGGTAACCCAGGGGTCATATTCGGGTTTTTAAAAACCGGAATATGAGCATATTCGGGGTTTTGCCGGTGTTTACATGGCCGTGCACGACCGAGTTATAATATTCCGGTTTTGAACAGATTATTGGCTGCATGTAAACGTAGTCACTGGCACGTTACCTGACATCTAAGGTCAGAGGCTAAGGTGATTATGAGTTAAGAAACTACTGTCAGCATTAGACATCGTTCAAAATGGATCCTGCAGAATACAAAAAGATAGTTAATTACAAAGTGAAACGCCAGTATCCAGCAAACTTGTCAAAGACAGAAAGGTTGCTCCTTCGAAGAAAAGCTGGCCTTTATGATGTTGAAGGTAAGTTGATTTAAATTTATTTTGAGTTTGAAACTTTCTTTGATAATTTACTCCGCCAGTTAAAGAGCATGGGCCGATATTATGTTGTAATAACAGTGGTGGAGGCCTACATAGCCTACTCAGATCCATTAGATTAGGCTACTGGTTAAAGCTGAAAGCATATTGTGGCTTAATCAAGTTTATTGCAAAAAAACTTTTAGGTTACATATTTTCACTGACCATGAAACATGTATAACCTCATATCACTTGCATTGTAACGAAAACCCTGTGTGGATATATTTCTATAGGCCTTTCTTAAAAAAAGATTGATTTGAAATTAATGTGCAATTAAAAATATTCTTCAAGATTGTACTATTACCATGGTGATTACAGGTACAGGTGTATTAGGTTTAATGTAAATCAATTTAGCATTTTTTTTGTCGACATTTAGGCGACGAGCTCTACTACACCCGTTATAAAGGGACTGCCAGACCAGTGAAAACAAAAGTTGTCTGTGGTGCTGGTGAGGCAGACAACATTTTTCTTGACTTTCATGCCAGCCCTACGGGGGCACACTGTGGCCAGACCAAAACCCGGGAGAGCATATCCCGCAGATTTTACTGGCCTGGGATGTCAGTTGATATCAATAAGTGGGTAAGTCAGCAATACATATTCACCGTATGTTATTATTCTATAACAAATGTCATTCCATGGGTGTTATTTTTATATATATTTAACATTTACAAAAACGTTTTACTATTATTTAAAGTATGTGTTTATTTATAATTTCCAGGTTTCCCAATGCTCTGCATGCCAGGCGGCTACAATAACAATAAAAAAGCCAACAGAGTACACCCCAATAAAGGTTAGTTCATCAAAAAACTTTAAAAGGCTTTTTAAAAAGTCTTTTAAAAAGTACGTCAAAGAATTATAAAAACATTGAATAAAAAGTATTAAATAAAAAAACAGCAACATAAATATTCCGTCACTTGGTGTTTTCATGATAGTGTTACTAGTTCATTAATGCTGCTTTACAGACAACTTTGAAGTTGGATATTTCTGACTTGTAATTTCCACACACCATGACAACAAACATATTTTCCCCTAGCAACCCATTTATATTAATATTCTATTCTTGAATAATGTTTACTCTTCAGTTCTTGTACCTTCTGTCTTCTGCTTTTGGTTCCATCTGCTCTTCTCCTCATAGTACTTGATAAAATAAAAGTTGTAGAACTTTCAGGTCACTCAACCATTTGAGTTGTTAGGGATGGACCTGGTCAGAAAATTGTCCACAACACAAGATGGACGTCAATATATTTGTGTCATGATTTAATGATAGCAAACTGACTGCAAAACATGATGTAGCAAACATCCCGTCACGTGCTGCCCAGAGTCAGACAGAGAGGGGACTGATGCTGTCTGGCATAAACCCTGTTCCCCCTGTCTCTGTCTCTCACACACACACACACACACACACACACACACACACACACACACACACACACACACACACACACACACACACACACACACACACACACACACACACACACACACACACACACACACGACCACAGGCAGAGAGAGAGAGAGAGAGAGAGAGAGAGAGAGAGAGCGAGAGAGAGATAGATAGATAGATAGATAGATAGATACCTGTTTCTCTTCGGGAGACTTGTTTAAATTGTGACATAGGCTACATTAGATTTAGTATATAGATCATACTTTTTTTGGCGTATTTCTCTTCTGATTTTAATTAAGACTGTTTCCGTGCTTGCATCACTCCCTTACCCCTCCTACCAGTCCCTATCCTCATGCCCTCTGGCTGCTGCTTGCTAACGTTATTTCAGACTCTGGCTCTACAGCTAATCAACAGTTTGCCTCGGCGGTGGACGAGGAAACATCAACTGTAACATCTACAGATAAAATCTTGCTAAATTTAGCCGCATTACTATGCGATAAAAAAATCTTGAATCCTTTTCTGCAACATACTCTTCTACAGCTAACGTTCAGTCAACTAGTCTCAGCCTGCTCGCTTCTAAGTTTTTTTTTTAATATTTTCTTTATTGGGTTTTTAACAATTACAATACAACATTCCCACCCCTCCCCCTACAGCTTTAGGAAGAAAAAAATAAATAAATAAATAAAGGAGAATATATATATATATATATATATATATATATATATATATATATATATATATGTTTATTTATGTATATATATAATAATAGTATATTAAAAATATATAATAAAGAAAATATATTTAATAATAATTAAAAAACAAAAACAATAATAATGATAATTTTGAGACAAGACAGATTCTAGATTTCCCAGCATTGACAGTGAAGGGATCAAGTACTCCACATTTGCTTAGTCTGCACATTCTTTGAACATGAAAGGCTTGACAGCAGCTATGGAACACAGTCAATATGAAGAATATGACGAAGAAAAGGAAAGAAGGTATACTCCCTAGAAGAATTAGCACATCTTCATAAAATATATAAATCACACATATATAAATCACACATTGTAAAGCTAGAGTACTGACATGCACAAAAACAAAAATTTAAATAAATAATAAAATAATAATATAGTGGTTTTAGCAGAAACAAATATTTATAAAAGACCAGCATGCACACATTTAAAAATAAATAAAAGTAAAGTTAAATAAAAACCAGAAATGATGATAATGAGATGATATAACAAGGGGGAATTGAGGTAGGATACTCCATTTTATAGGCAGGGGAGCTCTTCAAAATATCTTATAAAGGGGGACCATGTGTCTTGAAACTTACGTTTCGAACCCCGTACCATGTATTTAATCTTTTCGAGTTGAATGTAGGACATCACTTCCTTCAACCAGGTTTTATGTGTTGGAGGGTCTGCCTTTTTCCACTGAAATAATATTACGCCTTGCCAGTAATGTAGTGAAGGCGATAACAGAACGAATATCTTTCCTAAGTTCTATACCCTCGGGAGCAACACCAAAAATACACATTAAGGGATCAGGGTCAATTTGGATGCCATACATATTTTTATATGATTCGAAAATCCCTCTCCAAAACTAGGTTTTGGTTAGAGACCAAAGGACCTAGAATGGAAGCTGATTGCAAACCAAAATGTCTTCTAAGTTGGGCCCAAATTTTTAAAGTATGAGTCAGTACGGGATTGGGGGCGGAGTTATAATTTTTCCCCACCAGGGGGAGTGAAGAGCAAATCAGAGAGCTAAGTTTGAAGTTAGCACATGATTGTTCCATTTGCACCCACTAAGGGGTATTTTAAGGATCCACACTAGATAGCCAATAAATTATTTTTTGAACGTTGCATGCTCAATAATAAAATAAAAGATTAGGTAGCGCCATCCCTCCCTGACACTTTAATCTCTGCAAAAAAGTCTTCCTAATACGAGGAGTCTTATTCCCCCACAGGAAGGAGGTGATTAGACTTGTCCATCTTAGTAAAAAAATTCTTCCTGATAAAAACAGGTATATTCGAAAATAAATACAAAAACCTTGGTAAAACAGACATTTTGATAAGGTTTGTACGACCTGCTAAAGACAGGGGCAAAGAAGACCATTTCACAAAATCATTTTTGCATCGATCCAAAAGTGGGCAAAAATTGGCCTTAAACAAATTGTTAAACAATCTTGTGACTTGTACACCCAAGTATTTGAACCCCTCACGTACTACTCTGAACGGGATAGAGGAAGAGTCTCTACAAGAGCCCAGAGTGATCGGGAAAAACTCACTCTTATTCATATTAAGCTTGTAGCCAGATAACTTGCCAAACTCCTTTATTAGTGAAATAATTTGAGGTATTGAGGAGGTTGGGCTTGATACATATAATAAAACGTCATCTGCATATAATGAAATTTTATGCTCTGTACCATGCCGCGTAATACCTTTAAAATTGGCTGATTGACGAAGCGTGGCAGCCAAGGGTTCAATTGAAAGGGCGAATAACAATGGAGAGAGAGGGCACCCTTGCCTGGTGCCCCGGTGTAGAGGGAAGTATTCAGAGTATACATTGTTTGTACACACTGAAGCTTTCGGTGAGGTATATAACAATCTAATCCATGAGATTAAGTCTGTAGGAAACCCAAACTGTTTAAGAGTGTTAAAGAGGTATTCCCACTCTATCCTATCAAAGGCCTTTTCAGCATTGAGAGAGATTACTGCTTCAAGCTCGCCTGGGGGAGAATTTGTGTATATTATATTATATAGTCGTCGTAGATTATTAAATGGGTTACGGCCTCGAATAAATCCTGTTTGGTCAGTCGAAATTATAGTAGTGGTTGATACATATAATAAAACGTCATCTGCATATAATGAAATTTTATGCTCTGTACCATGCCGCGTAATACCTTTAAAATTTGCTGATTGACGAAGCGTGGCAGCCAAGGGTTCAATTGAAAGGGCGAATAACAAGGGAGAGAGAGGGCACCCTTGCCTGGTGCCCCGGTGTAGAGGGAAGTATTCAGAGTATACATTGTTTGTACACACTGAAGCTTTCGGTGAGGTATATAACAATCTAATCCATGAGATTAAGTCTGTAGGAAACCCAAACTGTTTAAGAGTGTTAAAGAGGTATTCCCACTCTATCCTATCAAAGGCCTTTTCAGCATCGAGAGAGATTACTGCTTCAAGCTCGCCTGGGGGAGAATTTGTGTATATTATATTATATAGTCGTCGTAGATTATTAAATGGGTTACGGCCTCGAATAAATCCTGTTTGGTCAGTCGAAATTATAGTAGTGGTTGATACATATAATAAAACGTCATCTGCATATAATGAAATTTTATGCTCTGTACCATGCCGCGTAATACCTTTAAAATTTGCTGATTGACGAAGCGTGGCAGCCAAGGGTTCAATTGAAAGGGCGAATAACAAGGGAGAGAGAGGGCACCCTTGCCTGGTGCCCCGGTGTAGAGGGAAGTATTCAGAGTATACATTGTTTGTACACACTGAAGCTTTCGGTGAGGTATATAACAATCTAATCCATGAGATTAAGTCTGTAGGAAACCCAAACTGTTTAAGAGTGTTAAAGAGGTATTCCCACTCTATCCTATCAAAGGCCTTTTCAGCATCGAGAGAGATTACTGCTTCAAGCTCGCCTGGGGGAGAATTTGTGTATATTATATTATATAGTCGTCGTAGATTATTAAATGGGTTACGGCCTCGAATAAATCCTGTTTGGTCAGTCGAAATTATAGTAGGGACAATGGGTTCTAGGCGTAGCGCAAGAATTTTGGACAATTTTAAAATCTGCATTCAGAAGCGAGATTGGCCTGTATGATTCGCAATGAGTGGGATCCTTACCCTCCTTTGGGATAAGAGAATTTGAGGCCTGCGTGAGCGTTGAGGGAAGAGTTCCTGTATTGAACGACTCATTATAAACAGCCACAAGAAGTGGGACCAGTAAAGCTGAAAACTTCTTATAGAATTCTATTGGGAATCCATCTGGACCCGGAGCTTTACTGCTCTGCATTCCCGCAATAGCCTGCGCAATTTCTGCTGCAGCCACAGGTCTTCCTAGGTCAGAGTAAAGGTCAGTATTAATAGTTCGTAAATCAATTTTTTTAAAGAAGGAATCTGAAATTGCAGAATCATTCGGATACTCTGAAGCGTATAGGGTAGAATAAAAATTAACAAAACTGCCATTAATATCTTTCAAATTATGTGACATGGATCCAGATGGGGCCTTAATATGAGTTATCATTTTAGAATTATTTAATTGACGAGACTGAAAAGCCAATAATTTACTGGCCTTGTCCCCAAATTCATAATATGCATGGCGCGTTTTTAACAACCTCTTCTCTTCATGTGTAGTTGACAGCAAGTTATACTCGGACTGAAGACTTATTCTTTCTTTGCATAAGCGAGGGCAGGGAGAGATGGCGTACTGTTCATCTAACCTGTTAATAGCTTCTGAAATATTTCTGAGTTTAGAAAAAGGAGATTATTTTGCCCTGCAAATACGCTTTCAATGCCTCCCATAGTACAGATCTAGATATATCATGCCTGTCATTTAGTTCCAAATACATATTTATCTTTTTGGTTAGAAAAATAATGAATTCTTCATCTGCCAAAAGCAAAGTATTTAGTCTCCAGGGTTTAAAGGATGAATGCTGAGTTGGTCAACTAAGCACAAAAGAGGAAGGAGTATGATCAGATATAACAATGCTATGATACATACTAGATGAGACAAAGGGCACGATACTGAAAAAATCAATGCGACTATACGAGTGATGAACAGGAGAGAAAAAGGAGAAGGTTCTGGAAGAAGGGAAAAGAAATCTCCAGGGGTCTAATAGTCCAAATTGGTCACAGAAATGTTTAATGTTTATAGCCGCCTTAGAAGGCTGTATGACTCTAGAGGAGGATCTATCTAGCGAAGTGTTCAGAACACAGTTAAAGTCCCCACCTATAATTAAAGCATAATCATCAGCAGGTGGGATAGATGTGAAGACTTTGCTGAAAAAGTTGCTATCATCAAAGTTTGGGGCATAAATGTTAACAAGGATAACTTGGCTGTCAAGCAGGCGGCCTGTGACGATAATGTAGCGACCCGAGGAGTCGCTAATAACCTTTTCACTGGTGAAAGAGATGCTCTTCCTGATAAAGCTTGAATGGAATACCTGTCCTCCCCAACTCGCCTAAGTTTAATCACATCTGAGTTAAGAATATGTGTTTCTTGTAGAAAAGCAATGTCTGCATTTAGTTGTCGTAAGTGAGAAAAAATCTTATTTCTTTTAATGACATTATTCATGCCTTTCACGTTCCATGTTATAAAATTTACATCACATTTATTAACGTTGGATATACTATCAGAAAGTATTTGTAAATGAATAAGGCAAATCTAGCGAATCTGTCGCAACGCAGCACATGAGTACCTTGACTCCGAACAATGTATGGTGAAAAGAAAAAAAACAAAAAAACAAAAAAACAAAACAATAAAAAACAAAAGCAAAGAAAAACTCATTAAATTCCCCTCCCGCCTCCCTCCCTCCTTCAAACAACGAACATCTGCTGGTATACTAAGAACCATAACTCACCAGCTTGTGTTTCTGCTCCTTGAAACTAAGTTGCTATTGATAGAAGAAAAAGGTGACATTTACTGTGAACTAAAGAGTGTGGATCAGTCCAAACTTAAATGAATCTCTTCGTTATCATCACCACTCGAGCCATACAGAACCTGTGCTCAGCGGGAAACAAAAGTGGAGTCACGTAGGCCTACATTATCTGCCGTGATGTGAGTTCCTACTCACTCGTTGAAGGGGGGACTATCCCCCTCACAAATTCCAAAGCCCGCTGCAGGGAATCAAAAAATGTTTTTGTTCCGTCATGATTGATCCGTAGACGCGCAGGGAAAAGGAGGCCGAATTCAATTCAAACTATGTCACCGAATAAGTCTTGAATAAGTTGTTAAATGATAAGAAACGTGCGGAGCAGAAAACTTAACGACTTCTCACGCCGCCATCTTGCCGGAAGTCCTCAGTGATATGTTAATAACAATATTATGGTGTTTTCTGGCTCAGAGGGAAAACTCACTGTTGTATTCCTCGAAAGAAACTAATGCATTTTGTGATGTAGATTACCTAGATATTACACTTTTTTAAAATGAGACTCTGTAAATCGAGGGGATGGGGGGCCTACAAAACCTCTCAGCCCTGGGGCCTAACATTAGGTTAAGGCGGCCCTGCAGAGAGCGTAGGTATATGTAAGGAGATAACATAGGCACAGGCTAATTATTGCTAACTAAAATGCTAGTTAACATTAGCAATTCAACTAAACAGCTAATGTAAGTCCAAACTGCCTGCGAGCTTCTCCTGTACTATACGGTAATTCCTCTACTATGCGACAGTAAGCCGCGTGGTTATGACACAACCGTTAGCCTATTTTTATAAAAACGTCTGCTACGGAGCCATAACGTGAGGTACAAGGTAATGGAGCCTTTTATACATTGTCGTGTTTCTTTAGAAATAAACAACGGACAAATAAAGTCTTTAAACGCTTCAGATGTAAAGTTATTGGCTGTCAAAGTGACGCCAAAATGAATGTCAGTCAATGGAATGCTAACGGGGGGTGATGGTTTGGATAGCATAAAATAGCGCCATCGCGGCTTTGCTCTGAGGAGAGAAGCCTGCCCCCTTGCATAAAGACAACATGGAGCTTGGATCTTCCGCATTCTTGGCCCGATGGGCACAAGCACTAGCAACAATTTGTTTGCGTTGTCTTAGCAACCGGTAGCAATATGCTCGTTCATGAGCTTCTCTCTCGTGTCGCTTACAAGTGGCAAACTCATGAACTCGCCATTTTTATTGTCTAAAACCTTCACTAACGTTAAACATTGTGTTTTCGTTGTTCCTGATCGTTTACATGCTTAGTTAAATAAACGATAGATGTATTTAGCTAGACAACCAAGGAGATTTAATAATTACGTTGTGCTACTAGCTAGCTAGCTACTAACTAGCGCTAGCGGTTAGCTTGCAGTTTAGTGAACAAAGCTCATCCATGGCTTCATCCTTCATCCACGTTACAAGCTTTACAGCATACAGCCCTCGGATGTATCATAAGAGAGAACCAAGGCAATGTAATCACTATGTCTGTAGTAATGTTGTGTAGGTGTAACAGATACTCACTTGCTATGACTATGGGCCCAGAAGAATTTTAGGTTTGACTACTGGAGCACAGAGATACTCAGACAAATGGTGCTTTGAAGTTGAACAATGCCGGCTTTTTTTTTTTTAATAAAGAAATGGTAAATGGATCCACATATAACAGACAATTTGACAAAGACAACAATTTGAATACCAAGATTTACAATTTTGGCAAATAAAGATCCTACAATCTTTTTTTTTTTTTATTCTAATTCTTTAGGTGCACCTTTATAACCTGTAACACTAAACTTCAGGTTCACAGTTTGATGTTCAAGTTACTACGGAAAAGAAAAGAAACACAATCATATACCCTGTATAACCTAATACAGTACAGTCTCAAGATAACTAAGCTGGTAAAACCAGTGTATGTTTCAGTCCAGGTGTACAGAAATGAATGTGTGCAAAAGCTGTCCTACTGCACCAGCGGATGTATTGTACATGAACAGACTCAAAACTCTTGGGGGGAAGGCTCGCCATCAATCCTGGGTGACACAACTTCACCAGAAAATAAACAACACAAACAAACCTGACCTGTCAATAGACAGAGTCAGAGAAATATCATAAGTATCAATTATGTCAAACTATTCAGTTCAATTTGTTATTCACCGTAATTGGTAAATAAAAACAGCATTACAATGAACAATGTAAAACTAGCTGCTTTACAATGTATTCAAATTCACATTTTTGAAAGAAATACTCAAATTACAAAAAGTGCTGTGTTAATAACATTATACATTAAAATCTCATTGAGTCAATAGGCTCGTTCGGGATGAACTGCGCCTCGCCTGTAAAGTGGACGCGGGGGGCGGTGACAAAAATTCGCTGTGCAGTCGGACAGTTTCCAGCCGCATCCAGCAGCCTGCAGGCTGAACAGGAAGTCACAGAAACACTTTGGTCCGATTCCAATTTAATAAAATGTGATCAGACCCATATATCAGCTTGTACACAGTCTCCAGTTGTTTTTATTATGACAGAGTAGCTGTCAACATGTTCTACATGTGATATGTTGCTGATTTTAATTAACAACAGACTGTAGATGATCTGCAATTTGAACAAGTTTAGTCTCTCTGACTTCCAAACATAACTGTCAGCCACACAACATGTGTTCTGTACAGAATAAGCCTTTAAATTAGACAAATGGCCATTAAAATCCTTCCGATTCAAAATCAATAAAAACGTTTATATAAAACGTCATCATGTTGTCGATTCTGAACCAATCAGCTGTTAAATCAGCTGAGAGGCCGACGTTTCCCAGCATGCCTTGTGTCCGCCTGGGTCTTGCGGTCGGTGGAAAGCAACTGCGCTGCCTGCGTCTCAAACCTGCGGCAGCCTTGCTCTCGGGAGATTATCGTTGCCTACGTGTGCATGACGTCAGAGCAAGTCGGGATCAAGTCGGACACAAATCTAACCGGCATGCAACGGGCGGCGATCGCCGGTGATCGATTCTGCGCAGATCTGGCTCATCTCGAACGAGTGTCAGTACACGATCCGTTCCATCTGCACGATCCGTTCTTCGCATGCGCATAACTCCGCGCATGCGCAGAGGCTCATGCTTTTACGACCCCAGCTGATCAGTTCTACGCTTGCACGATTACCGGTCCGTTCTGCGCATGTGCATACATAACTATTATGTAGCTGCATGCTAACGCAACATATCTGTTATCTTGGCCAACGGTGGTGATTTTTCACGGTTAAGTCCTGCTATATACTCCGCTGCTACCGCGAACAACCACCAATAAAGACTTCTAAACCAAACACTACACAACCGGACATGGTCCAGCACTAAAGTGACCGGAATTTTGGGAGAAATTACCAGCATTGGCCAAGATTACAGCTATGTCGCGTTAGCATGCTACGTAGCCGTTAGACGCTAGGAGTATGCTAACGTTAGATAGTGGAACGAAGCAGAACTTTCTAACGTGAGAAATCTCAGATAAAGGCTTCTGAACCAAACACTACCCAATTGGACATGTTTCAGCAGGAATGAGACCCAGAATTGGGGAGAATTTAACAACAATGGCCGCCAAGATGTTTACTGCCGTTAGCATGTAGCTACTATAGTGGTATACAGCAGTGGTGGCTGGAAGAGCTGTCATCCGTCTTTGAAAGGACACTTTTGTACGTTCACACTTCGTTGCGTTATTAGTCAAGACCATAGACAGGTATATTAATAATGAATTAATGGTCTATGGTCAAGACGAAGTATTACCAGTAAAACTATCAACATAAACAACACAACAATGACGTCAAGAAAAATATGCTGCCAGTTGCCGTCAAGTGTTTTTTAACGCATGCGTGGTACAAATCGCACAGGTTTTCTGCTACGCAATTCTGCGCATGCGAAGAACGGATCGTGCAGGCGGAACGGATCGTGTACTGACAACGATTCTGTGTAGCAGCCTGGACACACCCAAAATGGCGGTACCCAGCACAACCACGGGATCTCCACAACTAGCAAAATAAAAATAAACTTACTAAACATATGCACTCTTTAGCGGAAGAAATATAGCGAACAACACTTGATAATGTATCTTAATTCACAGTGTAGGTGTTTTACCTTACTTGACGAACTAGTTGAACAAAGATTACACGGAGGAAACTCCTGCCGCAATTGTTTTTTTCCAACAGATTCAATAGCGAAAAAGTCAAGTTCCACCGAGGCCCGCAGACCCAAAGACCCGGTTAACTGTCAACTATCTCCGCAACATCTAACAACAATATATTTAACTTCTTAAGATCTTGACAATAAAGCACCAGGATTTCTCCGTAAACTTCTGTTATCTAGGTATATCACGCTAGTCTCTCTCTCCTGCAGTGTTTTTTTTTTTTCGCTCAGACAGGTAGGCCGTGCCATTATTCCTACTTGCGCCTGATTGGCTTAAACAAACATGTCAGTCACTCAATTTGCTCACTGTGATTGGACAACGCCTCAAACTCACATACCTACATGCATTCCCTATCAATTTGTCTACATGCACGCATCTAGTGACATACAGTAATTCAACCATTCATTACCACTATATAAATTCCATTAGCCCAAAGTCATATGGGTTACATAGGCACATAGCTAGCACCCCTGATGTTAGCAACTAGCTAGCTAGCCGATAGCCCCGCCAGTTTGGGAAACGCTAATGACGTTACATCCACGTAACAGCCTTTACAGCACACACACATCCCTCGGATGTATCATAACTTCATAAAATAATACCATGGACGTATTCATATAACACATGGTGAATTACAACCATCAGCTAGCGCTATTATTTATTACAGCTAGCTACATGACCTCGGGAGAACAGTCATGTGAGTGGGCGGGCGCAGTCCCGCGGGTCTGCCTATCTATTATGCGCGTTCATCATTTCTAATTTAATAATTCTGTATTCGCTACTAGTGAATGTTAAAAATGTTAAAAACATGACATTTTAAACAAGGAATCTTTAAGTGTTTGGACTGGTAAGTTTATATACCCTGAAACAAATTATTCGCTGAAATATAGACGTTTCTTTCACCATGCAAAGTCTATGTGAAAAGTCTTTCTGGGCCATGGAGTGCAGTACCACCCCTATCCGCTAAGCCCATGGTGGCATATAGACTTGGTGCTCCTCCTGGGGGCTTCGTCAGTACCCAATCCGTTCCGCCTGCCCGATCCGTTCTTCGCATGTGCATAATTGCGTAGTAGAAAACCTGTGCGATTTGTACCACGCATGCGTTAAAAAACACTTGACGGCAACCTGCAGCATATTTTTCTTTTTTTATAAAGATATTTAAATTAAGACTTGTTGTCACTGATCCAAAACCGCTAGCGACGTCATTGTTGTGTTGTTTATGTTGATAGTTTTACTGGTAATACTTCGTCTTGACCATAGACTAGGGATGGGCATGATTAATCGACGATCGACGATTGATCATTAAGAATTTCGTCGATCACGTTAATTTGTCATCGATTAAACTAATGCAGGTTGCGTTGTGTAGTGTGATTGCAGCAATGAAATGATTTCCAGTGTGTCATCAGCAATTAAACATTTTACCACCCGGGGGCGCCATAGGCTGCTCAGTTAGCTGCGAGTTACGTTTTGATTCAAAGTAAACATGAAGAGGTCACGGCGAAGTGTGGCCCTTTTATATATAGGTCTATGAGTGTGGCGTGGGTCCAATTTGATTTAAAAAACGACTTAGTTCACTGCAAACACGGCTACGCCGTGTATAAGTACAGCACGGCCACGACTCAAATGGTGTAGGCTACCACAAAGTGAATCCGACCCTGGTTAACGTCGGTGGCGGTGCGTCGTGCTCTCAGTCTCAACCTAGCATCAACTCGGCGTTAGCACGGAGGAGCTGCGATGCACAACGAGCAGAACGAGCACAACGACCAAGGGATCTGCACGTTCATTGAGATGGATACTGGAACCAGCATTTCACATTCCGTCACGACGTACCATCACCAGACTGGTAGAAACTCACTACGAAACGAAGAACGGAATAAGGTTCCCCGGGCCGGGCTGGCCAAGTTAGCGCGGAGGTAGCTACCTGAATCCCGGGCCGGTGGATGTTTTCGGGGGCTGGACTGACGATCACCAGGTAGCGGTCGCGTCTGACCCATGGATGTATTAAGTGAACCTCGATCATGTCAACCTGCTTATTTTTCTCAACAAAAACCAGTAGACTGGTGCAGAAGTTGTATGTGAGTAACTGGTTATTTTAGGCTTTGTCCGTGCTTGGATAGTTTTGAGTTACATTTTGACAAAAACCTGTCAGATCTAAGTAGTATTATGTTTTTGGTTAAGTTATGGCTAAGTTATTATTGAACATGATTATTTTTATTTATTTTTTGGAACAAACGAGGGTCTCTGTTTAACAACGCCGGCTCGCAGCAACGGTTCCGCTGCTAAATTAAACACCGCAGCGCATATATCTTTAAGTTTAGCCAAACCTCCAGTTTAACTGCCACACGTTGTTCTTCTTCTAATTAAGATCTCATCGAGGTAAAAACATGCTGTATTTTTGTATTTTCATTGCGTTTTTAATTTATAAAAAGTTAAATAAATAATTAATTTTAATATAAAAATATTAATGATTAATCGATAATTGATCATTAATTCTCCCGACGATCGACGAAGAAAATTTAATCGAATGCCCATCCCTACCATAGACCATTAATTAATTATTAATATACAGTCTATGGTCTTGACTAATAACGCAACGAAGTGTAAACGTACGAAAGTGTCCTTTCAAAGACGGGATGACAGCTCTTCCAGCCACCACTGCTGTATGCCACTATAGTAGCTACATGCTAACGGCAGTAAGCATTCCTGCTGAAACATGTCTGATTGGGTAGTGTTTGGTTTAGAAGCCTTTATCTGAGATTTCTGACGTTAGAAAGTGCTGCTTCGTTCTACTACAATCTAACGTTAGCATACTCCCAGCGGCTAACGGCTATGTAGCATGCTAACGCGACATAGCTGTAATCTTGGCCAATGCTGGTAATTTCTCCCAAAATTCCGGTCACTTTACTGCTGGGACATGTCCGGTTGTGTAGTATTTGGTTTAGAAGCCTTTATTGGTGATTGTTCATGGTAGCAGAGACTTGAGACGTGCTGACGTTTACGGTAAGTGTATTGCCTCATTTCCGGTGTTTCCGTGTTGTGTTACGGACGCTTGTTTGCTGCTCCAACAAAACTTAGCTACTCAACTCTGCTTTATTGTCTAATTTAGCAGCTATTTGCCTGGATTACATTCATTTAAAACAAACCATGCTTGCTTAGAGACCACATCAACGGGGCATAAGCATAGCTAAACTCAATTTGTTTAATTTAGCGGTTATTTGTCTGGATTGCACTTAAACTAGCTAACTAACTAGGCCTAGCTACACTTGCTTGCTTAGAGCCCGCATCAACGGGGCATAAGCATAGCATCTGTTTAATTTAGCGGCTATTTGCCTCAAATTGCATTTAAACTACACCAGTTAGCTACACTCAAGCACGTAGCTGTAGCTATCTTCCCTTACAACGACTGCTTTGCTGATCTCACGATTATTAAAACGCTGTTAGCTACTTTAGCTTAGCCATTAGCAATGGCCAATTCCTCTCCATCTCCTGCTCTCTCTTGCTCTGTGTGTCAAATGTTCAGCTATTCCTCTGCCTCCTTTAGTGATAATGACACATGTAATAAATGTAGTTTATTCGCTGTTCTGGAGGCGAGGCTTAGTGAGTTTGAAGCACGGCTCCATACTATGGAATCAAAGTCGTATGCTTCCGTAGCTAGTCAGCTTAGCGTAGCTGGTGCGGGCCAACATACTGTAGCTTCTGTTAGCAGTCCCCCGGCAGACCCCAAGCAGTCGGGCAGGTGGGTGACTGTCCGAAGGAAGCATAGCACTAACTGTAATCCGGGGGGTGCACATAGCGGTGGTCACTCTAAATCGGGGCATCCTCAACTTTCTAACAGGTTCTCCCCACTCAGTGATACAACCGCTGAGAAGCCAATTCTGGTTATTGGGAGCTCTATACTGCGAAACGTTAGGATGACGGCTCCAGAGGCTGCGGTCGTGTGCGTCCCTGGGGCCAGAGCGGGCGATATAGAATCTTATCTAAAGCTGCTGGCTAAAAATAACAGTAAATACAGTAAGATCATACTCCACGTAGGTGGCAATGATACCCGATTATGTAAATCGGAGATCACTAAAATTAATGTTGAGTCACTTTGTGCATATGCAAAGACTATGTCGGACTCAGTAGTTTTCTCTGGACCCCTGCCAAACCTGAATACAGCCGCATGTCATCCTTACAGCCGCATGTCATCCTTCAACTGCTGGTTGAAGGAATGGTGCCCAGCTAATGATGTGGGCTACATAGATAACTGGGGGGCGTTCTGGGGAAAGCCTAGACTGATTAAGAGGGACGGCATTCATCCCACTTGGGATATATCATATCTAAAAATCTGACCGAATTTATTATCGGTCATAAACCATGACAACCCAAGGTAGATATTAGTAATCAGAGGTGCAGTGCAACGCGTTCCTCTGTGCCTCCGTTAGAGCAGTCGCCCTCTCATAGTCTAATAACCACGGTGTCTGTCCCCCGACTCAGATCGGTTAAATCAAAGGTTAACAAAAGTGGAGCTATACTTAACAACCTAATTGGAATTAAAACAACATCTGCAATGATGGAACAGAATAGGAAAATCAATTCAATTCAATTTTATTTATAGTATCAAATCATAACAAGTTATCTCAAGACACTTTACAGATAGAGTAGGTCTAGACCACACTATAATTTACAAAAAAACCAACAAATCCCCCAAGAGCAAGCACTAGTGCAACAGTGGCAAGGAAAAACTCCCTTTTAGGAAGAAACCTCGGACAGACCCAGGCTCTTGGTAGGTGGTGTCTGACGTGCCGTTGGGGTGCATCACAGTATAGTTAATAAACAGTGGCTAGAAATAGTGGTTGTAGTAGCGCAGGGAGCAGCACGGCATAGCAGGGTATTTCAGCAGAACCACGGCAACAGCTGGAACCATGATTTTGGTGCCATCCTAATCCCAGGATTTCATCCTGGGTGAAAAAGAAACAGAAAGACTCCGGGGAGCAAGCTCCCCAGAGCTAGGTTAGTAACAAGCATTTCTGGGACAGAGAAGCAGGTGGGCCGGGCTAGGCAGATGCTGCAACTCCTCATTCCCTAACTATAAGCTTTATCAAAGAGGAGAGTCGTAAGTTTACTCTTAAATGTGGTGACAGTATCTGCCTCCCGGACCCAGACTGGGAGCTGGTTCCACAGGAGTGGAGCCTGATAGCTAAAGGCTCTGGCTCCTGTGATGGAAAATACCCAGGGTGCAGCAGGTGTAGATTAGTTAACTGTTTTAGAATAATTGAAGATGAAACAAGTACAAAGAAATAGTAGACTGAAACCAATGTAGGTTTTTGTAATTTATTAAAGTACATGTATTCTGCAGAATAGGAGGACTGATTCACAGGATGCACGGAGCAAAATGTGGAAGAGTCTTCAAAGTTCACACATCAAGAACATCAGCTTAAATACACAGATAAGAGAGAGGGAGTGACATCGCTTTAAGCACACAATTCAATCTAATAACAAATGAAGATGGGAACTTCTGGTCTATCTGGTTCACAGGGATGTTGTGTCGTATAACTTGTAGAGACCTTGTGACTACGGTTGTATCTCAGTAAACCTAGGTTGGCTATTTTCTCACAGACAAATGTATTTAACTTCTCCTTGGGGGAGACATAACAAGAGCACATACAGAAAAGACATAGTTAATTTGGTAAAGTATAATTTTGCCATTACACTCCACCCTTTTGATTACAAGCTAATCACATAAACAAAATTACTGTTAATGATTCAAGCACTTGGACATATAGCTATATATATATATGTATATATCACAAATGGTGTTTGAGGAATACAAAATAAGTCCTCTGTATAACTCAGGAATAATAAAAAAAAACAAAATAAAACAAATAATTAGGATTATACGGCACCACTGTCTGTGTCACTGAAGTTATCTTTGTACTTAAGCACTTGGAATAACTCAGTAGAGTCTTCAGCAGTCCGCAAGGCCTGGTATTGGATCATACTTACTACGTCATGAACAGAGATGAAAACATTTTCCTGATTAGTGGAATGATACAGCAAGCAATAATCAAAAAGCCAACTAAAAATGTGATCACAGGAATGTCTGGAATGTAGGTGCAGCACTGTGTAACTATGATGTGGCACATTCCCCCTTGGGCAGCTAATGTCAAATCGAGCCCGATCTGATGCTGAAGCAGCATGCTTTTTTGATTGCTTGAATGATTGCTGAGTGGCTGTCCAATAAAAAGGTTACGCTGTGTCTGAGTCGTCCGTGTCGTCAGTCTGTTGGTCATAACTGGGAAAGTTGTTAAAGCCAGAGATTCACAATTACAATCAAATTCTCAAAACTCTGTGAACTTTATCAATATTGTGTGAATCGGCTACTGTCCTATACTAAGGCAAAAAGGCCTGAAACGAATTTCTCTCCTTTCCCTGGCACCTTTCGCTTTACCCTAATGAAGCCGCCACACGGAGGAATGCAATGCGTGTAGTGATGAGTGGCCTGCACAAGGGAAGACAAGACCGTAATTGAAGGGGTCAGATAAATTAAAGTGCATCTACCCGTCCATAAGGGTGGCAGAAATTGATATCAGGAGTCACCACAGTCAGACAAAATCCACTAACGAGCCCGCACCAGAATCATCTGGCCAGCGCAAGCAAGTGGGTTTTGGATGGATCCAGAATGGATGCCTCGATGACCCCTGGAGATGAAAACAAGCATGCACTAAGTTTAAATTTACCGTTTCCGCATGTGTTGTTCAGTGTGCGCTTGCAGTCGGTAGTCGAATCCAAGTAATGGGACCCCAAAAGACGAGCGTGTTCTATGCAAAGGTCATGAGTCAAATTTGTCAGGCTGTGATGAAATTGACCAAATAGCATCGGATGCTTTACCGTTTTTAGTTTTAATCAGAGTACCATTAAGGGAACGCACTAGACGATTAGCGAATTCAGCGCATACGGGCGGTTGGGACGGTGAGGTATAAAGCTGCTCCCCTTTAGTCTCGACATGCATGAGGGCGGTCATTACACAAATAGTATCATGCAGACTTAACGGTTGTGGTTTAACGGGTGCGGCCTGTTTTTGTGAGAGGGCGAAGAGAGAACAGACGTAACAAGACCTGTTATAACCCGCATCGCGAGTGAACTTTCTGATTGAGCCTAACCAGCTATTTGTAGAGAAGGCTCCGCCATCCTCATTAGAGGAGGACATCCATGTGGATGATAAAGCGTCTTTCAGTGTCAGTAACATAGCAGGAGAAGAAAATGTAACTCTTTTATTGACAGTCGATTCTAGAAAAAGAGGAATGTTCTCTCTGCTGCGTGGTGGTCATAGTACCTACATGGAAGGGTCAGTGTCGTTAAAATCATAAAGGGAGTAGTTATGCTGACTGGTGGTTTGTCAAACTTCTCTAAACATAAACAAGGCGATAATCAGACATACAGTGATAAAAAAGAAACTGGTTACACATCTGATTACTTCACACAAACGCGGCTGGTGCCACCAAATTCTCCATGGTCTCTGTTGCTCCATGCTGTGATGGAGGGAGAGTCTGCTCCCTGTAGAATGTGCTGTGTGTGTGAGTGTGGAGCACAGCAGAGGAATGTCTGTCAGAGGGAGAATGTGTGACGTCACTGCTGCTGCTGCACGTGTGTGTGAAGAAAAGTGTACGATACCAAATGTTTGGCTATTAGAGATGTTATCTGGCCGTTCTGTCAAACGGTTTGTTCCCACGTAGTCGTCTCGGGGGGGTTGCTGAAAAGTGCACAGAGTCCGTCTGTCAGGCACGTTTTTCAGTCCTCCGGCGTAGGTGACACCTGGCTTAGGGCACTTGTAGCAGGCTTTGGCTCGCCTGAGACCTCCCCTGGATCCGGGACTCTCCGGCAATGCGATGCGTGAACCCAAGTTGCCCTCTCAGCGACTTTTACGGCGGTGTGGGTGATGAGAAAAAACCTGGAATGGGCCTTTCCACCGTTTGGATTGCCAGTTCTTTCTCCGAGAATCTTTGATGCCAACAAAAGTCCCCGGGCTCCTCTGCTGCTCTGGGCAGACCTGCGGAAAACTGGACTCTGATGGCAGAAAGAGCATAGGAGAGTTGCATACATTCTATCCTATCACTTCGCACAGAGCGGTGGATGGAGGGGGTGCCTTTGGGGCCTCTGTCCCTACCTGTGTCAAAAAAAATTTTTTTTAACACCCTAAAAAGTGAACTCAACTGAATGCTATTATTTCCCTACTAATTATTATTAAGCCCGTTATATTATTATATGTTACCATATCCCTACTCATTAAGGCATGACAAAGCACATGACTTAATATGCAGCAAATATAATAATCCGTGTCATTAGTTTAGTAATTAACACTGACTTGTGGTAATACAGCAAAACCCTTGCCCCTGATTAGCACTTAGTAATGCAATGTAGACAGTTTGTAATTTAGTCGCTTAAAAATACAAAATGAAGACTATAATGCAAGTTTCAAAAACAATTGACTAGGGCAAAATCTTAAATGAACTGAGCGTAGCTTTAAACCCGATATAAATCCAATACCGCGTTATAATCTAGTCAAAACAAAACAAGTGTGAATTAACAAAAGATATGTTTATTTCAAGGCAATATTGTCAAGTAAGGCTAATCAAAATTTGTGAATAACTGAAATTGTTATGAATTAAAGTTAAGTGGGTTATCGAAAACACGGGCACTTTAATTAACAATCTATCAATAGAAGTGTTACCTGACCAGGGACAGGAATCACAGAATATAATGTATGCATCAGGCATTTTGCTCAAGAAATGCTTTGTCCCTAATTGTGCTAAACTAGAAACCTTATTTACTCAGTCAACGCTACAAACTTAATTATAGGCATTTTATTTGGCCTTTAAGCAGGGAAGGCTACTATGCAAGTAGTGATGTTATTTAAAGCTACAGCTTGAAACTTTAATAAAAACCTGTCTCAATATTTGCTTTCACCAATCAGATCATCTGTGGAAACAAATTAGGGAAATAACCAAATTGCACACTAAAATAAGTTTCTGAAAGAATTTTAGGTGAGAAATATGCAATGAACTAACAGACACTATGCAGAGATTCCTCGGCTCTGATTTGTAGTAGTTCTTGGAAACTTAGGAAAACAGAGGAACATTATCTTTTCACTGACTGTCTGGGTAATGTGCTCCTGTTTTTAGGCTAAACAAATTACCTACTGAACTTTAACTGTTACTAAAATTTACTTAAAAATCTACTTAAAAATCCAAATGATGTGAACACTTTATACTTTTAACATCTTATTTATGAAGCTACTATTATCCCTCCTGTTTGAGGCATGTAAAACACATGACTCAAACACTCAGTATATATAAATAATGTTTTAGTGGTTTCTCCATTAACACTGTCCTGTCTTACACAGAAATACCTGTATAAAAGCAACAAAAGTTAAAACACCAATCACCAAAAGAAAACGTTTTAAACATCATGTTAATAGTTTAAACAATTTTATCATATAGTAACTCAAATGCAACCAAAATCTATAGTGCAGGTCTGCTGAAATCCCACTAGAGTACAATATTAAATGCTGATAGAATCTAATCTCTATAAACCTGAATCAGTTTCAATATTGTCTTAACCAAGAAACTCAGATATACCCAGCAAACTATGTTTATCATGTTTGCAACACAAAATAATACTAATTGCTGTCTAGTATTTAGCATAGTCACAAATTAAACTAAGCGCTGAGTGCTTCAGTCTGTTTATCCAATTTGTATTTTGAAAACATATCACATTGTACGATCTATGCCAAGACGTGTATCAAAATCAACATTGCTGAACCTAAATTCGAAATCCAAATGTCTCCTTCCTCCACATGCACAAACCCTGCCTTATGTTATCTTTGGGTGTGTGTGTGTGAAAGCCCCTACCTTGGCTGCTTCTCTGAGCTTCTGTAGGGAAAGAAACAAACACACTCCTCCTTTCTGCATGGTAACACACACATTTCAACGCCTTTAAAGAAGATGTTGCCTCACAGTTTAGAAAACTGTAAGTGTTCAAATAAATTCTGTTAGCCAATTAAATGGTTTTAGCACCTACTCATTAAATTGATTAGTAGGTCTAGTTGATAGACAACCCTAAAACAAGTAATACAATCATAAACATGTTTTGTGTAACAAAGTCCCATTTGTGTTACCCCAAAAAGTACGTAAGATTACAATAGTATCTAAGTGTTTGGTTTGTTTATTTAAGACAAAGAGACTCAAAAATGATCTTCCCATCTAACGAAAATGATTCACTGGCCTGGAAACTGTATGTATAATGCTTGTTGTCCGTTATCTGTGTGTGTTACTCAGGGAGAGCCTGTCTGCCAGCTGTCCTTCTTCAAGGACAGAGGAGAGCCGTGTTATCGGAGTGTGGCTAATTCATTTGGAACAAAATGCAAAATAACCCAACAGAGGCATGTGAAAATATTTCAGGTCGTCATGCAAAAATAGAAAAATAGATCAGAATTGACATTCCGTGTCCACTGGAGCACTGAGGAAAAGAGGAAAGTTAGACAATGCATCAACAGTAACACATTTACGTAACATCCCCTATAATCCCCTGAAGAATAGTGTACGAAGTAAGTCCGTAACACAAAATGTTTTTACAAGAGCTCAAAATTCCTACTTATCTAAAGGAAAATCAAACTTGGACAGAAACAACCCCCAACAGTTAATAGGGAGTTAAAACCGGAAAAAACGCATGAGATCACTTCCTGTCTTAGAGGTGTGGTTTTTGTTTTTCTGGGACTTGTAGTCCGAGTTGTCGTGTGAGGACTACAAGCAGAAAAAGAAACAGTGATCAAATGGACATCAACGTTTTGGAGTTGCTCAGAGAAACATCTATTGAAAAAAACTTTATTTTTACCGTACACAACGAATTGTGTGTTTGAAGCACAGGGTCCCTCAACCGGTGGGCACCTGCAGGCACAAACACGCGCTTGCGGTGAAGATGTGTCTGAACTAATCAGTGCAGTCAGTCGGTCTGTCACAGTCCAGTCAGGGAAAAAAAATCCTGATAGTGTCTCCTGATCTATAGGAGAGAAAAACAAACAGGATGTGAGACAATGAGTAAAGAAAAATATGCTGTGGTTTTATCAGTCAAGTGAAAAGCACTGAAGCTCATCCTTTAATCCAAAAAACTCATCTGTGTGTTCTCCATCTGGAACAAAAAAAGAAAAACGAGAGTGCCCAGTCATTTTGTTGTGACTTTGGGTGTATCTCTCTAGGCAAAAACAATTTTTACGTCTTATCAGACGGGAGGTTTAACAGTCTGACAGAGAGAAACGCACACTTGGAGCTTTAAGCAAAAAGTGTGTGTTTATAATGTGTCCAGAATAATTAGTCAACTAATGATTGGTATTCAGACACACAATTTCAAAACGTATTACTTTACAAACGTTATTCCAAAATGGAGACATATAACCTTTCTGCCTAATAAGTAGGCTTGTGCAACTAAAGCTTTGGAGGGGGAAAAATTAG
The DNA here is from genome assembly GCA_023631565.1 of Gymnocephalus cernua. NCBI lineage: Eukaryota > Metazoa > Chordata > Actinopteri > Perciformes > Percidae > Gymnocephalus > Gymnocephalus cernua. Next base: position 11,632,928 of record CM042435.1, on the reverse strand, counting down.
TTTGCGGCCTGTTTTTCCCCTGGATAATCTGTAGGAAAACCTGTCAGAAAAAACTTTCTAACTTGCCGTCTATTCTACCTAAAAGGAAATAAAATTATAATCGCCATTTTCCCAAATAAAAATGACCAGCGTTAACACTTTTTAACTCTAATATTTTAATTTTAGAACCCCAAAACACACTCAGATTTATGAGCGTTACTAATGTCAAATGCACACGTCAGGCAGCTGTTACCGGATCTGAGAAAATACATAGTCTAGTCTACTGTAAAGTGGGGGGAGATAAACTCTGTCAAGAATATCGTCTTCAGACGCATTTTTTTGGAAACCTATCTGTATCACTCTATATCCTAAATAGCAAACAAAACAAAGAGCAAGACAGTGTATCAGTGCGAAGCAGTTTCTTCATTGCAAAGCATGTGTGTGCATTTTGTTTTGAGTGTGGTTTTTTACTCATCTGTAGCCGGCGTGAGCGTGGTCCCCAGACTTTTCAGCACCTCCGCCCGTTTCGTTTCTCTGTCCCACCGTCCTTGGACACATCCGTCTCCAATGTCCGTGCTGACCACAGTTGAAACAAGTGACTTTATCCACTTGTTGAATGTTGCCACGGAGTCGTCTCCCCCCACCTCTCACCTGCCTCCCAGGGTGACCCCTGTCTCTGTTGACAATAGCAGCTGTCATGGTTTCCAACAGTTTCATCTGTTTCTCCTCGCGGTGTTTTTGAGACCTTCTGTCCATGTTTCTATCTATCCGCTCGATGTCCAGCAGGACGAGCAGCTCTATCAGGCGTGGGTCAAGATCTTTGAGTTCTGTCTGCTGCTGATGCAGTGGAGGGGCTGAGGCAGGGAGTGGATCAGGTGTCTTCTCCTCTGGCATGCACGTGGTCTGTGGCTGCTCGGGCACGGCTGGTCTGTGCGTTGTCTGTAGTGCGTGAGATGGTGTTGGCGGAGGGCTTCCAAGCGGGAAACTCACGACCCTAGGACTCGGATAGAGAGAGTAAGAAGCATTACAGTCAGAGTGTGTGTGCATGTTATCAGTGTTTAGCAGAGAAGGCTCAGGTTGTAATTGCAGTTTCTCCCTGATGTTGGCTTCGTTTATCCATATTTGAAGGCATTTTTTGTTATCCTGTAAGAACTTTAATTTGTAATACCTTTTCATTTTTGATTTCCCCCCACTCTGATTTCTTCTTCCTCTAATCCCTGTCTCAGATCTTTTTAGCTTGCCCGTGCACAGCGTTCCCTTTTCAGGAAAGCCAAAACTCTCAACCCAATATGGTACACATTTAACACTCGGAAGGCCTATTTAACCATTTCTTCAATAAGCTAGCCTGCCAGGGCAGGTGACGACGATTGGTTGGAGCCCATTTCAATACCGAAATGAGGGAAAACGTTTTCTTAACCGTGCTCGTAAACCGTCGCTTACGAGGTCGCTTTCGGACATAAAGCGACAGAAAAACCGATCAATGGTTCAATTCCCGGAAGAACCACCGAACAACCGTAAGCAAGTCAGTGTCGCTTAAATCAAGGGTTTAATTCCCGGATAAACCACCCAAAAACCGTAAGCAAGTCAGTGTCGCTTAAGACGTCACCCGAATGCCGCCCTGACAGGGTCCCTCTCTGAGACATGGTAGCCCGAGTGTTGCTTGTGCAGTCAGAATAACAGGAAAAAAAACCCCCAAAAAGGTCCTCAGTCTTTTCACGTGTCAAACACGACAGTATTTGTTTCTTATGTCTTCACAAGTCAATTCAAATTATTGTAATTTTTAGAAAAACATAAACTTACCCTGCTGTTAGGAGATTTTCCTTTTCTTTTAGATCAGCGTGGAGTGCCCCGGGGAGCTCTGTGCGTGCTTACTGATCCTCCACTCTGAAACTTTGATTTAGAGGTTTGAGGCGTTATCTCTGGCCATGGAGGGCACAGAAATTCCGGAGAGCAAGTCCTCAGCCCACGCTCAGAAGCACACCAGCACACCAGCAGACACCCAGCACTGATCCCATCCTCGTCGCCAGTTTGTGATGGAAAATACCCAGGGTGCAGCAGGTGTAGATTAGTTAACTGTTTTAGAATAATTGAAGATGAAACAAGTACAAAGAAATAGTAGACTGAAACCAATGTAGGTTTTTGTAATTTATTAAAGTACATGTATTCTGCAGAATAGGAGGACTGATTCACAGGATGCACGGAGCAAATGTGGAAGAGTCTTCAAAGTTCACACATCAAGAACATCAGCTTAAATACACAGATAAGAGAGAGGGAGTGACATCGCTTTAAGCACACAATTCAATCTAATAACAAATGAAGATGGGAACTTCTGGTCTATCTGGTTCACAGGGATGTTGTGTCGTATAACTTGTAGAGACCTTGTGACTACGGTTGTATCTCAGTAAACCTAGGTTGGCTATTTTCTCACAGACAAATGTATTTAACTTCTCCTTGGGGGAGACATAACAAGAGCACATACAGAAAAGACATAGTTAATTTGGTAAAGTATAATTTTGCCATTACACTCCCATTCTACTTTTAGAGACTCTAGGAACCACAAGTAACTCGGCATTCTGGGAGCGCAGTGCTCTAGTGGGACAGTAAGGTACTATGAGTTCTTCAAGATATGATGGTGCTTGACCATTTAGAGCTTTGTAGGTCAGGAGGAGGATTTTAAATTCAATCCTGAATTTTACAGGGAGCCAATGCAGAGAAGCTAATACAGGAGTGATATGATCTCTTTTCTTAGTTCTTGTCAGTACACGAGCTGCAGCATTCTGGATCAGCTGGAGAGTCTTAAGTGACTTGTTTGAGCTTCCTGATAGTAAGGAATTACAATAGTCCAGCCTGGAAGAAACGAATGCATGGACTAGTTTTTCAGCATCATTCTGAGACAGGATGTTCCTTATTTTTGCAATGTTACGAAGATGAAAATAGGCTGTTCTTGAGGTTTGTTTTAAGTGGGCATTAAAGGATATATCCTGGTCAAAAATAACTCCTAGATTTCTGACAGTAGTGCTGGAGGCCAGGGCAATACCATCCAAGGTAGCTATATCTTTGGATAATGAGGTTCGGAGGTGTTTAGGTCCCAGCACAATCACCTCAGTTTTGCTTGAGTTTAGCATCAGAAAGTTGTGGGTCATCCATGATTTTTGATACATGCTTGAAGTTTAGCTAACTGACTGATTTCATCTGGTTTGATTGATAAGTATAATTGGGTGTCATCTGCATAACAGTGAAAGTTAATTGAGTGTTTCCTAATAATATTGCCTAGAGGAAGCATATATAAGGAGAATAGAATTGGTCCAAGCACTGAGCCTTGTGGAACGCCATGGTTAACTTTAGCGTACTTAGAGGATTTGTCATTAACATTAACAAATTGAGATCGATCAGAGAAATAGGACTTAAACCAGCTCAGTGCGATTCCTTTAATACCAACTAAGTGTTCCAGTCTCTGCAACAGGATGGTATGGTCAATAGTGTCAAATGCAGCACTAAGATCTAGTAAGACAAGTATGGAGACAAGTCCTTTGTCTGAAGCAGTTAGAAGGTCGTTAGTAATTTTCACCAGTGCCGTCTCTGTGCTATGATGCTGTCTAAATCCTGACTGAAAGTCCTCAAATAAACTATTGCTATGTAGGAAATCACATAACTGATTAGCAACTACCTTCTCAAGGATTTTGGAGAGGAAGGGAAGATTAGATATAGGTATATAGTTGGCTAAAACCTCAGGATCTAGGGTGGTTATTTTCAGAATAGGTTTAATCACAGCTACTTTAAATGACTGTGGTACATAACCTGTTAATAAGGACATATTAATCATATCTAATAATGAAATGTTAACCAGTGGTAGCGCTTCTTTAAGTAACCTCGTTGGGATGGGGTCAAAGAGACAGGTAGATGGCTTAGCTGAAGAGACCTTTAACATTAATTGTTGAAGGTTTATAGGGTAAAAGCAGTCTAAGTATATGTCAGGTCTTGACGTTCCGTCTAGCAGTCCTGCGTTTGAAGGTGAACTGTTAGAAGTTGAGGGCAAGAGGTGATTAATTTTATCTCTAATTGTTATAATTTTATCATCAAAGAAGCTCATGAAGTCGTCACTACTCAGAGCTATAGGAATAGATGGCTCAGTAGAGCTGTGACTGTCTGTCAGCCTGGCTACAGTGCTGAAAAGAAACCTTGGGTTGTTCCTATTTTCTTCTATTATTGATGAGTCATAGTCTGATCTGGCATTTCTGAGGGCCTTCCTATAGGTTTTCAGACTGTCTTGCCAATCTAAACGAGATTCTTCCAGTTTGGTGGAACGCCATTTACTTTCAAGTTTTCGCGAGATTTGTTTTAGTTTGCGAGTTTGGGAGTTATACCAAGGTGCTAGTTTCCTTTGCTTCCTCGTCTTCTTTTTGAGAGGAGCAACAGAGTCTAAAGTCGTCCGTAGGCAGGCCGTAGCACTGTCTACAAAATTATCAATTTGGGAGGGACTGAAGTTGTACTTATCAATCAAACCAGATGAAATCAGTCAGTTAGCTAAACTTCAAGCATGTATCAAAAATCATGGATGACCCACAACTTTCTGATGCTAAACTCAAGCAAACCTGAGGTGATTGTGCTGGGATCTAAACAACTTCGAAACTTACTATCTAAAGATATTGCTACCTTGGATGGTATTGCCCTGGCCTCCAGCACTACTGTCAGAAATCTAGGAGTTATTTTTGATCAGGATATATCCTTTAATGCCCACTTAAAACAAACCTCAAGAACAGCCTTTTTTCAACTTCGTAACATTGCCAAAATAAGGAACATCCTGTCTCAGAACGATGCTGAAAAACTAGTCCATGCATTCGTTTCTTCCAGGCTGGACTATTGTAATTCCTTACAATCCGGAAGCTCAAAACAATTCACTCCAGCTGATCCAGAACGCTGCAGCACGTGTTCTGACTAGAACTAATAAAAGAGATCATATCTCTCCTGTATTAGCTTCTCTGCATTGGCTCCCTGTAAAATTCAGGATTGAATTTAAAATCCTCCTCCTGACCTACAAAGCTCTAAATGGTCAAGCACCATCATATCTTGAAGAGCTCATAGTACCTTACAGTCCCACTAGAGCACTGCGCTCCCAGAATGCAGTTACTTGTGGTTCCTAGAATCTCTAAAAGTAGAATGGGAGCCAGAGCCTTTAGCTATCAGGCTCCACTCCTATGGAACCAGCTCCCAGTCTGGGTCCGGGAGGCAGATACTGTCACCACATTCAAGAGTAAACTTAAGACTCTCCTCTTTGATAAAGCTTATAGTTAGGGAGTGAGGAGTTGTAGCATCTGCCTAGTCCGGCCCACCTGCTTCTCTGTCCCAGAAATGCTTGTTACTAACCTAGCCCTGGGAGCTTGCTCCCCGGAGTCTTTCTGTTTCTTTTCACCCAGGATTACATCCTGGGATTAGGATGGCACCAAAATCATGGTTCCAGCTGTTGTCGTGCTTCTGCTGAAATTCCCTGCTATGCCGTGCTGCTCCCTGCGCTACCACAACCACTATTTCTAGTCACTGTTTATTATCTATACTGCAGTGTTTCCCCTACGTTGATTTGCAAGTGGCGCACCGCCACAGTTAAATTTCTGCCGCCACGCCACGGTATCAATGTTGATTGTCGGAGAATAGCGCGGACACGCGCTTCACAGGTAGAGCACAAACCCAGCCCCCTGTCTCTATTCACATGCCGGGATTCTTGCCTGCGCGCCACACACACGCAGCCGAGTTGTGTGTGCGCCTTAACGTTACCGCACACACACACACACATCTAAAACACGCGCAGCACCTGACTGGGAACGCTACAGAGGATTACCAACGGCCGCTGGGGGGGCAGATGAACGCTAGTCTCGTTACTGTAAGTAGGTTACAATAAAACCTTCATGAGTAAAAAGTCAATACTTATCAATGCACTCACCTGTATAGACCGACGTAAACATGTAGGAAGAGGGGGGGGGGTTGACATAAAAAAAATCCTAGGGGAAGCACTGATACTGTGATACACCCCAACAGCACGTCAGACACCACCTACCAAGAGCCTGGGTCTGTCCGAGGTTTCTTCCTAAAAGGGAGTTTTTCCTCGCCACTGTTGCACTAGTGCTTGCTCTTGGGGGATTTGTTGGGTTTTTTGTAAATTATAGTGTGGTCTAGACCTACTCTATCTGTAAAGTGTCTTGAGATAACTCCTGTTATGATTTGATACTATAAATAAAATTGAATTGAATTATATAGCAGGACTTTACCGTGAAAAATCACCACTGTTGGCCAAGATTACAGCTATGTTGCGTTAGCATGCAGCTACATAATAGTTTGCTATAGGAGCATGCTGGGCTCTCACAGAGATCTCAGATGTAGCCCTGTTTTACCTTATGTTTTTTATAAAAGTACACACAAACAAGTGAGAGGTGTATACACATGATTAGACTTTATTTAAAGCATGATTAACATGAAGCAGGACGGAGCAAGGCTTCTAGCTCAGGCTAGCTAGCGTTAGCAAATTACCTTCAAAGTTGCAAAGAAATGAAGCAACGTAAGCCTTTGCTTAATTTGCTATGTGGTGTCGTACTGCATGCCCGGACAACCCTCCGTATATCATTAACATATACTTTAGGCAACTCCAGCAAACAACTTGTACCGTTAATGTCTATTGTTGTCATCCAGCAACCGGCGGAATGTCCAAAACATAACTACCGGTAATCACGCAAGCGTAGAACTGATCAGGTAGTGTCGTAAAACACGTTGAGCTTCTGCGCATGCGCAGACTTATGCACATGCGCAGAACGGATCGGGCAGGCGGAACGGATCGTGTACTGACACTGCCTGCGTCTCAAACCTGCGGCCGCATTGCTCTTGTGAGATTATCGTTGCCTACGTATGCATGACGTCAGAGCAAGTCGGGATCAAGTCGGACACAAATCTAACCGGCATGCAACGGGCGGCGATCGTCGGTGATCGATTTTGCGCAGACCTGGCTCATCTCGAACAAGCTTAATCTTACCTGGCAACAATCTTCATACTCAAGTAAATAGGCTAATTGTGATTGGGGTGAAGGCCAGGCCTCTGAACCAATCAGCGCGTGAAGGCAAGGCCTCTGAGCCAATCAGAACGTTCATCTGGGGCACGAAAGGCGGAACCACACGGAATAATAAAACAATATGATAAAATAATAATAAAATAACATTAAATATAGAAAATATAATACTAATAACAATTAATTAAATTCAATTTAAAAATTTGAATAATCTAAATGGAAAACACCGTTACACAGTGAAACACAAATAAAAACATGTATAAAACAAAAGAAAGTGGAGGGAATTACGTATCTTTGTAAACTTCTTGAGCCGTGCGTTGCCAATGCGCGCATCGGTTTGAATTATGTTTTTATATTTTTTATTTGCTCCCATGATCGATTCCCACTGCCAGGGTTGCAACTGAAATAATAGACTAAAGCACCGACAGTTTATGGAAAGGAAGTGTAATTATGGTCAGATCTTGTGCCTGACTTATGGGGAAGTTATATTGATAAGCATTGTAATTTATGCATTTACAGTGTCGGCTTTCTTTGCTTTCCTTCCTGTTTTAGGAAGCAGCGACTGGATTGCTTTTTGCTTGCAAACCATGTCTGTGTTCTTCATATTTATGTAGAATTATAGTTTACTCTTCTTATGTAAAATATGCAGCTTTGGTAGATGTTTGCATTGGTCACGAAGAGCAAACACCGCCTTTTTTTATGTGAACGCGCGCTTCTCTAGACTCTACCTGAAACCAGTTATTGAAAGGGGCGTGGCTACAACATAGGGGGCGGGTCAAACCATCACCAATGAAGATGGAACTCTCTGCTGAGCTCAATGATATCGTTCTAATGTTATGAAAGGGGGTGTGGCTTAAAAAGACAACAAAAAGATGACAAAAAGACAACAGACGACAAAAAAGACAACAAAAATACGACCAAAAAGACAACAAAAAAGACAACAAAAAGATGACTAAAAAGACAACAAAAAGATGACTAAAAAGACAACAAAAAAGACAACAAAAAAGACATAAAGACAACAAAAAAGACAACAAAAAAGACAACAAAATAGACAACAAAAAAGTCCACAAGAAAGATAACAAAAAGATGACAAAAAGATGACAAAAAAGATAACAAAAAAGACAACAAAGACGACAAAAAAGTCAACAAAAACGACAACGACTAGCTCACCCAGTAAGGCCCGTTTCACATAGGACGCGCAAGAGGCAGCGCTGTGCTATGAAACCCATTATTGTGTATGGCTTGCGCGCACAACAGCTGATCTGCCGCTGCGCTGAGCAAAGCGCAGCGCAAGCGGCATTTTGCGGCTTGCCGTTCTTGCGTGTGCCGCGACCAAGGTTAAACATGTTGTTTTAGTTTTTTTCAGACACGTGAAAGCACGTCACAGCGCACCGCGGCAGTTCAACATGGTTCAACTTTGACCGCGGCAAGCGCAAGAGCAGCCGCGGTGCGCTGTGACATAAGTCACAAGCACCCTATGCTTTCAAAAACCAAAAACAACACAGAATGCACGTGGATCCACAAACGGAACATGGACTAGAGGTTGATTTTAGCCGTCAGCATCTCCCAGAGCTGTACGACACAAGTCCGAGGTCGCAAATCTTGTGTTTATGTGTCCAAAGCAAGTATTTATACCAATGACATACTCAAGCTGACAAGTCCATATATATGCCATTGTTTATACCAAGATAGTGAAACTGCTTTGTGTTGTTGTCCATATTTAACAGTTCACTCTGTAAGTATAGCCTAATGAACAATGCACGTGAGCACTATTCCATATATGTTAAGTAGCCTATATACATTACTGATCTGAGAAATGCGCCAAAGCAATGGAGAAGAACTGTAGCCTACTGTTGTGAGCTGCAAAAACCAAATACCAAGTTGATTAGCCTATATATGGCTCCATACAGGTACTTGTAAGATATATTTGTATTTGTATGTTTACATTATGTAAATATATGTTTGGACTGATTGACACGTCATGTTCGTTTTCATTGAAGTAGGTAATATGCCTTTACCCCTTGACGTCTGAATTTATTTACAATTATATAAAAAAATGTATTATGTGTGTTTCTGGCTCCAAGCTGATGCTAAATTAAGTTGAGATTGTTAATTTGTCTATAGCATATAGAATAGATATAAATTTAGGTATGATGCAAATTAGCGACGACAGGCATTTATGGTAATTTGTTTTACAAAATGGTAAAATTAATAAAACACATTTTCCCATCTCAGATATGTAGATTTTATTCATGTCACACAGTTCTTAGAACTTCTAAACTTTAATTGACAAATAAATGAATCTTGACAACAGCAAGAAAGAAAACACTCTCCTACTGCCGAACATTGACAGTAGTACATCATGATTTCCTTCGGAGTCTTCATCATTGTTGCTGTTACTCCCACCATCGCTGCTTTCATCAGCTGGTGTAGGAGTGTAGTCTTCATCACTATCCCCACTGTCACTGAGACAGCTGTCATCACTTTCGACTGATGGAATCCTGATTTGAGTGAATGTGCCTGGTCGCTTCCCATAGAATGTTGCTGTATTCATTATATCTGTGTTAAAACAAAGGACAGGAATTGCTTTTATATCCTAACATGCAATTTGTATATACTTTTATATCCTAACATGCAATTTTTACATACTTTTATATCCTAACATGCAATTTTTACATCCTTTTATATCCTAACATGCAATTTTTACATACTTTTATATCCAAACATGCAATTTTTATATACTTTTATATCCTAACATGCAATTTTTACATACTTTTATATCCTAACATGCAATTTGTATATACTTTTATATCCTAACATGCAATTTTTACATACTTTTATATCCAAACATGCAATTTGTATATACTTTTATATCCTAACATGCTATTTTTAGATACTTTTATATCCTAACACGCTATTTTTATATACTTTTATATTCTAACATGCTATTTTTAGATACTTTTATATCCTAACATGAAATAATCTGCCTAAATAAAATGCATGCGAGTGCTGAAAGCGATCTAAATACAGCAGTAGCTTAGCAGCATTAGCGGTAGCCATTATAGCCGAATCCAGACGTTATGGACTAATGACGCAAAATTGCTACAAACATAAATCTACAAAGTACGTAAAATAATATTCGTCACATGAAGTCTATTTGAATAACATAGCTATATAAGCAATCAATAAGCTGGTACATATTTTTATCTTAGCTCAACTTACCTCATTTTGGGCAATTTCTCCACATTTACGGCCTTGATATGCAGATTTTGCTAACCGCTACGTTAGCTTCCGTGAACCGGATGTATTTCCCACTCCGACCGGTCCTATGAGAAACCAGTGCGTGCAAAAGGTTCCTAGGTATGTATCGAATGGAAACAAACCGGCATTGGGGGAATACACACGCTATCTTGCCTGCAGTCGGAATGGAAGGGGTTTGATGCAAATTAACGACAGTCGGCGTTAGCGTACGTAAACTCCAGTTTTGGAGGAATTAATTGTACTACATATGTAGGCTATTAAACAAAGTGTTTCCAGAGTACAGTGAATGGATGATGATGAATGTATGAATTTAGGCTCATATCTTAGCTTTATTATACCCGACTGCAATGACTGCAGACCTCTTATGTATGTAAAATGCAATGACACGTAGTGTTAAAATGCACCATCTTATTTAGAAATTAAAATAATCCACATGTCTTCATCTTCCTCATTTATTTATTTTTAAACAGGGACAATGTACAATATACATTAACCTTAGACAGGAGAGATGCATTTTACCAGGTTTCCACCTGTAATCCCTGGGCAGGGTGATGTCAACAAATACATTTACTAACACTTTTACCCCAAAACCAACATTAACATGATGGGAGAGCCGGGACGGTTGAAACGCGGGACAGATGAAACATTCCAGTTTTTTCCGAGTGCAGTGATGACAGACAGACTTCCTCAGGTCAACACATAGAGCATGTTAACCTCCTTCTATCGGCCAAATATCTTCATGTTGTTTCCTTTAATCACGGAGTTACAGGCGATAAACCAGTTTTGATGGTCGAAAGTAAACTTCATTAGCGGTTACATTTTTTTGATTATTAATGAGTGTTTTTCATTTAAAGGTTTGACTACATGCTTATTCAGTAGACCATTTAGTGTCCTCCACAATCCCAGACTTTCATATTGCATACTTGTTTACATGGAAAGCAAAACAGGTTATAATGGCATATGTCTATGTCGGGACGGTTGAAACAGCTGTTTCAGCTGTCCCTGAACTGGCTGTAACTCCATGTATTTTAAGTAAATGCACAAATATCTGTGTTTATACAATAATTTATGGAGGTGAGACATGGAAAAGCAGTTTTATAAAAATGAAAATATATTTGAGTCCACCAGGTATAGGGGGTCGAGTTTCCCCATGTCGCCTATGGAGACTGATGGGCTGTGTGTAGTTAAGGGCACTTATTTGGAGTGCAGTGCCCTAACCCACGTAAAAAACGACATTTTCCACAATAGACATACATAATAAACATTATATAAATGGGAACACCTACTGTTCTAGCTATAAAAAAATGGCAGAATCATCCACAGTGCATGATATTTCAATAACCGCTTCATACGCGCTTCATGATGACGGCAATGAGTTAACAGACATTCACGAAGACGTAAAGCCCAGCAACAATCTATGAAACATTACGCACGCCCCACTGTTGCTGTAATAATTCCTGAACGGTTTTGTTCAAAGCTGAAAATGCAGCTGTTTTTGACAGATGACAGGTGGAGGTTGCTAGTGACAAAATATTAGCTTTCAGTGCGATACGATCGCTTTGTAAATTACGTTTAATTAAAAAGTGTTTCAACTGTCCCGGCTCTCCCCTACCCTTCATTCATTTACAGATATGCTCCCACATACACATCAATTACTATACATTATGTGAACATGTTTGTTTTAAAAGAAGCCATTTATTTATTTTTTTCTATTTAGAGGAGTGTAAGAAAAGGTGGAAGAACCTAAGGGACAGGTACATAAAGGAGAGGAGGCAACAGAGAGACAAAAAAGTGGTGCAGGGGCAGACCAACAAAGTACTTGGAAGTACTTTTCCATACTGTCTTTTCTGGAGCCACACGTCAGGGAGAGACAGATTGTAGAACTGGACTATCGGAATGTTGTTTGTATCGGGGAAATCGTAGAACCGACTCTCGTCAGCAGACTGTCAAATTGCTCCCTGTTGAGCCAAAAGTAGCCCTGGAACCGGTCAAAATGCGGAGCTCCTTCACCAGCCGGAATTCCCCCAACTGCTGTCTGGACCTGAGGGTCTCGTGCACCCACACCCTTGTTGCTGCGGCTGCCTTCCTCCGTCTTCTCCTCCTCTCATTCAGGGCAACTGCCAAGGCTTTCTTTTGGTTGACAGAAAGAAACATCTTTGCCACCATATGTATACACAATGTCGCATGTAACGCACATCTGATGTCAACACCGGACGGACGCAGACGTGACGTGAATTTAAATATTGTCGCATTGCCGCGTCCTATGTGAACGGGCCTTAAGAGCGTTCGCCCCATGTTGGCTGAGTCCTGCAGCGGCCCGGGTTCGAATCCGACCCGCGACCCTTTGTTGCGTGTCATCCCCCATCTCTCTCCCCCTTTCATGTCTTCATCTGTCACTATAATAAAAGGAAAAGCCCCCAAAAAATAATCTTAAAAAGACAACAAAAAAGACAAAAGACACACACACACAGGCATAGACACACAAACACACACTCTCACACAGACACAAACACACACTCACAGACACACAGATACACAAACCCACAGACACACACATATATATATATATATATACACACAGAAACACACAGATATACAAACCCTCACACACACATATACGCAGACACAAACAGTCACACACAGGGGCACCGTATAGGGGGGAAAAGTTAGGACAATTCCAAGGGCCCATGATTGACAGGGGCCCCAAAAAATAGGTAAAAACTAATATAAATTATTAAACCATCATCATTCAGCATATATATATTTCGAATATAATAATAATTAATTATCTCTTTGTTTTTACTTGTTTTTGGCAGTAAATGTTAAATATCCCCACTGACCAAAAAGTAAACATCCATATTGACCGACCACCCCCCTGTATCTACATGAAATGGTAGCGCACTAGTGACGGTGTTTATTTGCAGTCAGTTGATGCACCAGAACTACAGTGACCACAATGTTGCCAAGTAACGTTAAATCAAAATCTGGTTTTCAAAAAAGGAAAGAGAGAAAAGAGAGAGAGAGGAAAGACAAAGGAAAGGGTGTCAAACTGTAATCCAGTTTTTCACCAAGACAGGTGGGTAGCCTACGGAAGCGTATTGCATTCACCATAGAAAAAAACATTTAGACACCTCGATCTCGTAATTTTGAGAACCTGATCTCGTAATATTGAGAAAAGATCTCGTAATTACGAGATAATTTTAAACACCTGGAAGCGGCATATCTAGTTGGGGATATTCTAAAAGATTAACGTGGTTTAATGTACCTAAACAATGATCAATGATTACCACATTTCTCTCTCACATTGCTCATCATAACCATAGAAAACTGTCAAATAATCTAACCCAAAGTCCTTTTATGGATCTGCTTCACAATAGGGCAGTGGAGCGGCTAGGTGTTGACTCTCAACGGTTCTCATGGGCTTTATAAGTCTTAATGTGAAAAACCTTAACGTGGTTTAATGTACCTAAACAACGATCAATCATCATCAAAATTCTCTCTCATATTGCTCATCATAACCACTTAAAAAAAAAAATCTTACCCAAAGTCCAAATATTATGGACGTTATCTGACACTAAGCATTTCTGCTCCATTAAGGGTCTTATATTACCCTTATTATTATCCTTACAATACCCTTAATGGAGCAGCAACGCTTAATGTTATTATTATTATGAGATCTTTTCTCAAAATTACGAGATCTTTTCTCAATATTACGAGATCAGGATCTCATAATTACGAGATCTTTTCTCAAAATTACGAGATCTTTTCTCGTAATTACGAGATCAGGATCTCGTAATTACGAGATAAGGTGTCTACATTTTTTTTTCTATGATGAATGCAATACGCTTCTGTAGTAGCCAGTAGTCTGTGAGTGGTATTAACCTGTTGGCTTCATGTCCATTGTGAAGCTACAGACTAGTGTTAGCCTACATTTAATTACCATTTAATCAGTGCAGGGAATCGTTTAGCAAGATATTCATATTAAATCATTGTCCCTGCCCCTTTCACTGCATGAAAAGTGGGATTTTCGTCCCTGTAAACGCCTGTAAAAAGACAGTATATAAAATGGACCAACAGATCCCGTTGCTCTGGACGGAGACGAGTGTAGTCTATTAGAAGCACTTTTCCGGTGATGGCTGAGCGTTACTGAGCGTTACTGCATAGCTGCAAACTGAGCCTGCCGCCGTAGATGTGACGTGAGCAACGTGTCTGCAAGTTTTAAGTCTTCTGGTAGGTGTGCCAAGAGAAATCTCAATCATTCCCAATCTTGCAGAGACAGAGAGCATAGGTATATGTAAGGAGATAACATAGGCATAGGCTAATTATTGCTAACTAAAATGCTGGTTAACATTATCATTTAAACTAAAACAGCTAATGCAAGTCCAAACTGCCTGCGAGCTTATCCTGTACTATACGGTAATTCATCTACTATGCGACAGTAAGTTGCGTGGTTATGACACAATCGTTAGCCTATTTTTATAAAAAATGTTTGCTACGGAGCCATAATGTGAGGTACAAGGTAATGGAGCCTTTTATACATTGTCGTGTTTCTTTAGAAATAAACGATGGACAAATTAAGTCTTTAAACGCTTCAGATATAAAGTTATTGGCTGTCAAAGTGATGCCAAAATGAATGGCAGTCAATGGAATGCTAACGGGGGGTGATGGTTTGGGTAGCATAACATGGCACCATCGCGGCTTCGCTCTGAGGAGGCAGGCTTGCCCCCTTGGAAAGTATAGTGGAAACGGAAGGAGTATAGAAACGGATGGCAGATCATTTCTCTCGCTGTGATTGTCTGTCAATCTCACGTTGTGATTGGCTGAGAAACTCGAGCAGGGTCACGTTTAGGTCGCTATCAGCATGGACGGGGATGAGACGAACGTTTGTCAGCAAGCCATTGGAGTTTTAAGAACTATTTTTTCATCCTCTGATACTTTTTCTTCCATTGAGCGGCAAAGGACATGCTCATATGCACCTAACGTTGTTCACAGCACGGCAGAAAGTGAAATGAGACAACTTTTCAGACCAGGCAGCAACTCACAAGTCCGTGCTACAGGCCACGCAGCACGACACAAGGCCAAACTGGAGGATCACGGCAGTCTTTGCGATATCAAACGCAGCAACACTTTGGCAATTGGGGCTCTCGTCCGAGGAAAAGGTAAGAATAAATAAACTATTTTTCTGGTGCCGATTTGTATAACTGATTTGATTATATATTGTTAAGTGTCTGTGCTTTCCCCCCACCCAGGGATGTAGTGGAGGCTAAACGCACGTAAACGCCGTTTACGCACCTCCCAAAATTCGGAAATAGCGTTTACCCACCTCCAAAGTGCGTTTATCCACCTCTAAATTGTGTTTATCCACCTCTAAATAGCCTATAGTTCCTAAGCCATTTTAAATCAAGCTTATGTCGTTTTAGTTTCATATTTTTCATTATTAGTTTCATAGATTGTTAAACCTAAGACGAAGTCTTTCATATTGCGCTGCTTACTGTCAGTGTTGACCAATCTCTTGCGGTGTTTGTTTGTTAAAGCCCACAACGTTGCCTTCCAGGCACTAGGATTAGGCAACAGTTAGGTGCCTTGAATTAAGTCAATGGTCGCAGCGCTGCCTTGAAGTCAACGTTGGGGCTTAAAACGCCATCGATCATCTCTTGCGTACAGAGCAGAAAGCAGCAGACTGCATTTTATATACTGTCTATGACTGCATCAAGACTCATCAGTTCTCTTAATACATCCATGGTCACTAGCCCAAACTAGCCTACATGTCTCATGTAATAAATTGTAAAAATAGATGTCCGGCATTTTTTTAAGCGCCGTCAAGACAGCAGCCCTCCTCCTGATGCCAGCAAACGGCCTCGGCTGCAAGCCCAAAGTGAGTGAGCTCGAAAAACAGTACTAAACTTCATGTTTTTTAGGGTAATTTGGTTCACAGTAGATTCATGCCACTGACTCAACAAGTCACCTCTACCTGTTCCCATTAGCCCATGTTACAAGTAAAGTTCAGGATACATTATCAGATAAATAACTGGAGGTAATTATGCATTCTCTGACATTTAAACCACTGGAAGTTTGTGACAACAAGCTCTCTTTGCTAGTCACCTAGCTAGTTAATGTTATCGCCGTTCGCGGTTTTGCGGGTACGGTAAACGTTTCTATGGAAACGGCGAGTTGAACCAATCAGAGGCGTCGCTGTTAAGCTTAGGACTGTGGGTAGTGTAGTTTTTCTCCATAAGATTGCGGCTAAAAACATGTTTTTCTAGTAACAAGGTTGATTTCATACAGACCTCTAGCTTCTACAGGAGCAGAAACAAAATGAGACATTTGAGGACGTCATCCTGGGCTTTTGGGAAACACTGATCCACATTTTTCTGACATATTATAGACCAAACAACTAATCGATTAATCGAGAAAATATTCAACAGAATAATCGACTATGAAAATAATCCCAAATCCCTAATCATTATGTACAAGTGCATTGCATTGGCAGCCCTGGATATAAGCCTCCCTCTCTATCTCTCTTAAATATTTTTGTTCTCTCTGTTTTGTCATTTAGTAAACTTTATAGATTTCAACCCTATTATTCCTTCTTGAGTCTCTTTAACAAGAGCTTAGATTAATGTATGAATTGAATAGTGATTGTGTGACCTATGATGAGGAAACAACCAGTGATACCCTTGGTAGTACCATCAAATGATAGCGATGTCATCAGGATACACATACACCGGTAGGCAGTGGCCCACCTTAAAAGGTGACCACGTCGTGGTCCACCAGAATTTATAGTTTACCCACCTCTTTTTTTACCACTACACCTCTGCCCCCACCTGTCTAGCCTAGATTTAACCTCCCGTATATGTGTCCGATCTCATGCCCTCACTGCACTGGCATATTATAAGGCTTCAGACATACTCTTTGTCACGCTAAGTTTATGTCCTGGCTTCTTCAGATGTAAATATGTCAATTACGTTACTGTAATGAAGAGAAAGAAGGAACAACAGCCATTGCACGTTCGGGTTGAAGTTAGTTTAAGAG
The DNA here is from genome assembly GCA_023631565.1 of Gymnocephalus cernua. Taxonomy (NCBI): domain Eukaryota; kingdom Metazoa; phylum Chordata; class Actinopteri; order Perciformes; family Percidae; genus Gymnocephalus; species Gymnocephalus cernua. The sequence continues at coordinate 11,615,608 of CM042435.1, read as the reverse complement.
GCCATCCATGAAGACGCATTTGGATGCAAACGCACTTTTTTTGCATCGTTTGGGCCGATTGTCCACACGAATGCTGTAAACGCACTTTTTTGAAAGCTGGTCCCAGAGTGAAGAAAAAAAAACCCGGCTCACGTTTGGCTTCGTATGGACGGCGAAACCGCATACGTGCGTATTGATGATGTCATCCCCACACACCTCAGCCTCACAGCTGACTGCCTTCAACCTAGCTGACTGCTCTAGCAGGGACACAATGCTGTTTATAAAGTGGAAGTAGACAACTTATCAACTAGCTAGCTAATCTGTCTGTTTATCAACTCCTTGAACGAATTATAGTAACTTTTAGCACCGCTTACTGTAGAAAGACTACCACAAGAAAAACGTGTAGCTAGATTATCAAAAAGACATCGGATCATTGATGTTTGACTGCTAGCATTAGCTAACGCATTAGCACATTAGCTCTGCTAGCTAGCGTGCTGCAATCATGTCCGATAGAATGTAAACAAAGACACGTTTTCTAGCGGTGGCCTTATATAAGGAGCAGTGGTGAAAGTTATTAAAGGCTAGTCCATGGATGTATTAAGAGAACTAGCTAGTCATGTTATGAAGGGAAGTGGAAGTGACTGAAGGCTGCTCTTCTTCTCGTTTCCTTAATTTCTGTAGCAATAACAGCAGGCTTGGCATATGAAGTAGCATGTTGAGTCATTTACAAATGGATTCATGTGGACGTGAATTTTCTTGAACCTAATCCAGGGAAGACGGATGCGTTTGCATCCTAACGTCTTCATGTGGACATGGCCTTAGGTTGGTTATTCAACATTCAAGACGTTGCTAAAGAATGTATTTCGAATATCCAACCTTAAACTAACTTCACCGCGGTCTGTGCAATGACTGTTGTTCCTTTGCTTCATCGCACTTAACCGCCATATTGACCGTCAATAAAATGTGTAGTTTACACAAACTGATTTTTGCTTAACTGGTTTATGCTGAACTGGTCATATTGAACATTTTTATAATCCAAAAATTAAGGGCAAACAAATATTTTATGAAAGAATAATGGATTTTTCTCGACACTTTACCGCTCCTTAGCACATGGCAATTTAACATGTTTTTAGAAAACTGTCCTGAAGTACAAGTGGCCTCAATAAGAAATGTTAAAAAGAGGCTTTAGGAATTGAATCTTCCATGTTATGCATGCATAATACATTACAATTTTAATACATTTCCAGGGGCATTATACACCTGTGCGATAGGTCATTAGGTTTTGGGGGGTAGTAATGGAAAAATCCTCACTCAAACGGAACTCAATAGTTGGCATCCCTGCATTGAGGACCAATAGAAAAAAAGCGTTTTTGGTATTGCTTTTAAGTGCTTTCCCCTGGGATTTACCTATACTCCTTTGGATTGTTGTGCTTTTAAAAAAATTCCAATAATCTGTAAATCACAACTACAGTCACTTTGTCCAGCGCTAAGTGTCAGTAGCATTCACAATCCTAACAGTGCCAAATTTTAAGTAAAGGGAGGTGTCATTATTTGTGGGAAAGTCTTTTCTGATTTTTAGTTGTATGGTATGATTGTTTCATCAGCTTAATTTAAGTGAATCAAATGGTTTAATGTAGGCCTAACCAACACTGTCACCAGTTTTAGTGAAAACTAGTAAATCATTGAATGACAGCAAACTTGAAAGTTGTTGTGGTAGAGTTCTAGAAATAAAATAGCCTATTATGTGCCATGTGTTATGGGTTAATAAAAGGATGAATACATATCAAGTATGTCTGCTTTGTTTTGTAGGGCCAAAATTCACCATCACAATACTTTCAACAAAGTTGTCATCCTTCTTTCGAAGCCATCAAGCAGTGTCGTCGAGCATCGCACTAAACAACGGTTACATGAAAACGTTGAATGGGTTTGAATTCCAGAAGTCTTTGGACCACAAGACTGTCACTGAACAAATAAGGGAAGCCTTTGGAGAAAAACTGTCTGCTGAAGTGAGGTAAGCACTTTTACTTTATTGGCTATATCATGTCCAATCATCACTTCCAATGTGTGTTGTGCATTTTGGCATTGAACCCAAAAATAAATTTTTTCTATTTAAATAAAACTTTACTTTAAAAGTTTACTCTTTGTTTTTCAGCCTGAAGTTTCTGATGGCATGTGGCAACAGATTGATTTCTCCCAAACTGCATGCTGGACAAGAACTGGATGCAAATCTCATACACAAAGTATAGAAATCGAAAGCCCTACACTACACCTCAGACCATCAAAGCCAATTTTGGTAAGATATATCACATTTGAATTGACCTACAGAGTACTTTTTGAATAATAACCCATAAATGGTGCATACACATGCATACATGATGATTAAATGCTGTCAGTTACCGCTGACCTCTATAATCTGTTCTTCTTAAACTTTAATTTAAGTTTAGTAACTATAATCGTTTTTTGGAACTATACAAATATTTTTAATGTTTACAATGTTCAATCTAAGACCAGAAATTGACTAAATTGGCTTCTTCTTTGTTGTAATGTAGTAACATAGTTTATAATTAGGAGGGGATACTGGTACTCTGGGAGATGTCACTCTAAAAGATGGATGGTAGAAGTAACTCTTAGAAATATAAAGACAAATCTTGATTATTCCAGGTACTGGATGATGATCCTTTTAAGCATGATGACAACGATTTGAGTTCAACACGCCAACTGCGGTCCTCCTCTCTAACACAAGCTAGGCACTCTTATGCCTCTTCAGACAGTTTGACCAGTCCAACAACTGCCCTCCCATCAAACAGTACTTCTGCAGTTCAGTCTTTTGCCTCATCACTTGGACGTGAAGTCTTATCCACTCATACTCCAGCCTCGACCTGCCACAGCAACATCTCACCTAACACCACCATTTCAGCAAGCGGTTCTTCTAATCAACTGCCAGTATGTCCTTCCACCAGCCAGCCTTCTACCCTACCATTTGGAGGAACAACTTCAGTTGATCCAACCCTGATCCTGACTTGGCCAAACAGTACAAGCTCACCCTACCAAAGCAGCACTTCAGCAAGTCATTCCTCTGAGTCAGTGGGAGTTCTGCTTTTGTCATCTTCTGTCTCTTCTGCTCAGTTGTGTGCTGCTTTCTGTTTCTCTTGATGTCCATTTCTACAGATTCCCAATGTATTAATGTTGTTAGATTTTATTTTATCCGGGTCAACACAGGACATATGTTAAAACAAGTCAGATTTTAATTACATTTATTGAGATCTCTAGATCCAAAAGCATGAAAAAGTGTGGTTTTCACAGTGTTTCATGTTTCACCTTTTGGGTAACAATTTTTTAAACATATAAACATGATACAATGATACCATGACCTTAAAACTATAACAGTATCTTCAAGTAAAATGCTGTACTGTCACATAGGTAGTGAAAGGCAGTTTTGCTGTATATTACACAACTATAGTAAGTAAATATCCTGTGTGCTTCTACTATTGATTGTGAACATAATCTTAACCTTTGTCAAGTTATGCAGTTTAGCTCCTGGACGGGTTTGGTTTCTTTTTTAAGACCGTATTATGGTTACAATATTAGAAATGCCTCTAAAGAAAACGCACAAGGTTGCAAAATAAATCTATACCATGATTCCATAATCTCCATTGTCTCACTGATAGTAATGTTCATTGATGGAACAACAGCAACATTGTTTGTAACAGAGTAGTCTGTCATCAATAGCAAAGTCACTGTCTATGTCATAAACACCATTCATACTAGGGTTATGCATTCTAACATTATTGACTATGCCCCTTTGCCACAGCTGAAGTGGAGTTTGCCCCCCTTGTGTTGAGAGACCATGGTTGTTCCACTGGTTCTGAAATTCAGTCGCAGCCCTTCAAATTTGTGGTAAATAAATATAATGAAGACAAAATAAATGGATTTCATTAAGTGAAGCTAATATGTTATTCTGTTCCATAAAGTTGAAAAGATCTCTCTATTCTTTGATTATGGACTGATCTGCCAGTGATAACACTGTCTGTTTAACCCTCTCCTGTAAAGCATGAAACGGGCAGCACCAGTGTTTTCCATTCCATGGTCACATCTCATCCTGCATGGTAATCCAAAGTGCTGAACACTAGTAATGAAAGTGACAAAACCTTAGAGGCTCTGTTGTTGTCTACACAAGCAAGGTAAATGATTGTGAGACTAAAACCATCCACACAGCCGTGGAACACCATCCTCCATCTCACAAATATGTGGTTTCCATCGATGTGCCTAAGGAAATTAGGAAAAGGGGGGAAAAATTGTAAATTGTGCATGAACAATTGTTAAAAATGTAAAAATTCTTAGCAGAGGTCATTCGACAAAATGCCAAATGAAGACCTCTCAACACATAGAATGAATACAATTGTATACATTGCTTTTGTTGAATGTTTTAGTGATAAAAATATAAAAATATTTTTTTTACCTAAACAGTGCCTTTCATTTTTTTAAATTATTTGTGTCTGCTAGTCAACCAAATTCGGATTCTGTGTAGATGTTTTGATCAAGTCACACCTAATATTTGGGCCTGGATTTTTTTTTTAAAAGAAGGTATTTTGTCCTCACGATTGCGTGTCTGGGCAAGGCTAGACAGATAGCGAACAGAAACTTCGATGAACCGTGTTTAAGAAGATGTGTGGCTTTATTGATGGCCGTTTCTGTAAAACTGAAAGATACAATACAAGCATGTATCAATATACTGCCCACATATACATATAAAATAATAATAACATGTAAATATGTCCATGTATGAAATGACAGTTAACATAATGCAATTAACATTATACTTGAAAGCCCATGCATTTTCCAGTATGTGTATTTTTAACTTTTCTCTACAGGTAACATGGAAGGTAAGTATTTTTATCTGACCTAGCATATGCATACAGCATGGTAAGTAACTCAAGCAAGCCTAACATAGCAGTGTACAGCTAACTAACTCAATAGCAATACTCCTTCAAGCTAGCTTCTAAACAGAAAGGTGAAGCAAAAAACGTGCATTATGTATTCGTGTAGCAACTGACGTTTCTTTTCACAGATTAATCTCACCATGACAATACTCATTCTAACATTTAGCATCTTTACTTACGGACATATCATCTCCAAGGCTTAAATGAAAGAAGAACACTGTTTCACATGCACACAGCAGCTTGCTCTTTGTTCAACTGAAAACAAAATGGAGAATGGAAAGCCAAACTTAAGAATACCTTAGCTCTACCTAAAATGTCCACTAGAGGCCAGTATATGCAAGGCATAAATAGGGATAACAGAACACTCCCCGCCTGGTATATTAACCAGTATACCACTATTATTTAGTCCTTCTGACAACTCTCAGACAAGAGTACAATAACTTCTGTAACAGGCCTGAGGTAAGTTTTAGCAGTCCCTTGTTTCATGATTCTGACCTCAACCTTCCGCACCTGGTTGTCACCACTAGGTAAGGCTTTGATTATAAGCCCAAGAGGCCACTCATTACGCTTCACTTGACTGTCCTTCAGTAGGACAACATCACCTCGTTGAATGTTGGGTCTCTCTCCTTTCCACTTCCTCCTCATCTGCAATGTCGCAAGATACTCCTGTCTCCACTTTTTCCAAAAGCTGTCGGCAAGACTTTGGACCTGTCTCCACTGGCTTTTGTAGAGGTCTTTGAGCTCAAAGTCTCCGGGAGGTGCTGACACAACGCTCGCTTTCTGAGTCAGAAGCATTGCAGGTGAAAGAACTTCAGGGATTTCAGGATCAGTTGAAACAGGAACTAAAGGTCTGCCGTTTATTATGGCCATGACTTCTGCCATAAGAGTGGTCAATACCTCATGTGTGAGACGAGTGGTTGAGGTTTTGGACAGGAGACCATCAAGAATACGTCGGACACCAATCATTCTCTCCCACACTCCTCCCATGTGAGATGAGTGAGGTACATTGAATGTCCAAGTACAGCCTTGGTCCATCACGTAGCCCTTGATCTCTGGGTCATGAACATTAATTTTCAGTTCCTTGCAGACTCCAATAAAGTTTGTACCTCGGTCCGACCGAAGGTGCTTGACTGGTCCTCTAATTGACAAGAATCGACGCAAGGCATTAACAAAGCTGGAAGTCGACATTGATTCTATAACTTCCAGATGAACTGCACGAGTACTCAAGCAAGTAAATAGAACAGCCCATCTTTTGCTTTCAGCACTGTTCCTTCTAGTGTGGCGGGACGTGATACCCCATGGCCCGAAAACATCTAGGCCCACATGAGTGAGTGGCGGATCCACAGTCACTCTGTCCGCTGGCAAATCAGACATTTTTTGCTCCCCTAGCCTTCCTCTTAATTTCCTGCAAGTGACACATTTATGGACCACACTGGAAACGAGCCTCTTGCCTCCAATGATCCAAAGTCCTGCTGTGCGCAATGCACCCTTCGTAAACTGACGACCTTGGTGGGCTACTTGGCGGTGGTAATGCCTGACCAATAGAGTGGTGACATGATGACTGGCTGGGATTATCAGCGGGTGTTTTTCCAGCTCTGATAAATCAGCTGACTGCAAGCGACCTCCAACTCTCATCAACCCTTCCGTATCCATAAAGGGATCAAGTTTCTTGAGGGGGCTTTGGTTGGAGATTTCCTCTCCTTTTTTGAGGCTCTCAACTTCTTCTTTATAGACTTGATGCTGTACACACTGGATGATGACTGTCTTTGCTTGTGAGAGTTCTGCAGTATGCAGCTTGTTGCAGCAGTGCCAGCCTGTACAGTTCTCTGTATAAGAAGTCCTGGAAAATGACCTTGCAATATGAGTAAGTGTTGCCATACCTTGAGAAGCGTTGAAATCTGTAGGACCCAAGTAACTGTTCTGTGACCTTTGTGACAAGGGTGGTCACTTGAGGACGTATCTCTTCATCCAATGATGGCTCCACAAGCTCGAAGGATTCAGTCGACTTGTATGTGTCCGAACCAGTCTGTCTCAAGAACTCTGGACCGGAGAGCCAGCTGGTGTACCTTAGGTGGGCTGCTGGAATGAACCTGGTCCCGTGATCAGCTGGATTCTGATCTGTGCTGACATGATGCCACTGTCCTGGTTTTGTGGACTTCCTGATCCGGGTCACTCTATGTGCCACATACACGTAGAATCGCCGAGAGGTATTGTGAATATAACCTAGGACTATTCTACTGTCTGTGTAGAACTTGACTCCATGCAGTTCAATGTCACTCTCTTCTGTAATCAGTTCTGCTAGTTCAACTTCTAAGACAGCAGCACAGAGTTCTAAGCGTGGGACAGTGTGAGCAGGGTATGGTGCCAACTTTGCTTTGCCCATGATGAATCCGACATGGCACTGGCCATTAGTGTCTATGACCCTGAGGTAAGCAACAGCTGCTATTGCTGTTGTAGATGCGTCTGAAAAGATGCATATCTCTCTCTTTTGAGTGCATGACAATGAAACTGGTACATAGGGTCTAGGAATTTGGAGTTGTTTGAGATCTGTAAGTGAATCATGCCAACTTCTCCATTGTGCTTCCCTGTCTGGGTTCGTCCCAATCATATTGCTCTGAGGAAAGTCCCCTAAACAGTGCTTTTCCCTGCATTGTAATGGGGGCAACAAGTCCCAGGGGGTAATACAGGCTATTCACCGCAGAAAGTATTCCTCTCCGAGTGAATGGCTTTTAATCCTGTGCCACTTGGAACGTAAAACTGTCTGTCTGTAGGTTCCAACTCACCCCAAGACTTCGCTGGAGAGGCAGAGGGTCAACACTGAGATCCAGATCTTTGAGGTCCTTGGCTCTCTCCTCTGGCGGGAATGCGTACATTACTCGGTCGCTGTTTGAAGCTATTTTGTGAAGCCTTATGTTTGACTCTGCCATCATGTTTCTTGAGCGTTTGAGCAGGTCAATAGCTTCCCCTTCACTGGACACAGAGGCAAGTCCATCATCCACGTAAAAGTTTCGAAAGACAAACTGTTTTGCATCTGGACCATGTTCCTTCTCACCCAGTGCAGCTGCTCTTCTCAGGCCATAGATGGCCACAGCTGGTGAAGGGCTGTTTCCAAAAACATGCACCTTCATGCGGAACTCAGTGATTTCCTTGCTAAGGTCATTATCCTGGAACCACAGGAATCTTAGATAATTTCGATGATCTTCTCTGACCTTAAAGCAGTAAAACATCTGCTCAACATCCACAGTAACAGCTACTTGTTCTCTACGAAAGCGCAGTAGGATGCCAAGCAGCGTGTTATTTAGGTCTGGTCCCCTGAGGAGTGTGTCGTTCAAGGACACGCCTTCAAACTGTGCACTTGAATCGAATACAACTCGAATCTTTCCCAGTTTTTGGGGGTGATACACCCCAAATATGGGCAAGTACCAACACTCTTCCCCTTGCTTCAGTGGTGGTGCTGGTTCTGCTTGATCATTGTCGAACATCTTTTGCATAAAATCAACAAAATGTTCTCTCATACCTGCCTTCTTCTGAAGAGTGCGCTGCAGGGTACCTAGACGTCTCAAAGCTTGGTTTCTGTTGTTTGGAAGAGAACTTCTTGGTGAGCGAAATGGCAAGGGTGCCACCCAGTGGTTTTCTTCATCAATGTAGACTTCTCTGTCCATTATGTCAAGAAAAATACCATCTTCGACAGACATAGCAGGTTTGTCATCATCTGGGTTTCTTTGAAAAACCTTGCTTCCAAGGTTGTCTATGTTGTTGGCAGGAGCAACGTCCTCGGGACGGAAGGAAGGGCTCAAATAATGTTGCGGTATAGGAGCACCAAACTTCTCTTTTACATGGATCGTCCCTGTGCATGGCATGAGAAATGAGCTGCGTCCATTTTGCAGCACACTTGTTCTGAAGACGTTCACCTTGCATGGCTTGTGAGTGCTTCCAAGACAGACTTCACCCACAATTACCCAGCCTAAGTCCAGTCTCTGAGCATATGGTGCGTTATGCGGACCATTGTACTGCTCGCGTACCTTGTGTACACTCAAAATATCCCGCCCTAGCAACAGGAGGATAGGAGCATCAGGGTCAAGTGGTGGAATTTTGTCTGTGACTGGTTTCAGATGAGGAAAGTACTGCGTGATGTCCGGTGTAGGAATTTCAGACCTGTCATCTGGCATCATATTGCACTCTAACAGAGGGGAAGTGCTACCTGGGTTTTCCCATCAAGTGATGCAACCATGAAATTGCTGGCTTTTCTTCCTGCAGTCTCCGTTATGCCTGAGCATGTCTTTAGAGTATAAGAGGATGAATCTCCACTGATGCCAAACAGGTTGAAGAACTCTGGCTTCACCAGTGAACGGTTACTTTGGTCATCTAACACCGCATACACTTTCTCAGCCTTGTCAGGACGGTTAGTGTGGTACAGATAAACCAGGCATATCTTAGAACACGATCTGGGCCCTAGAGTCTTGTCACAGATTTCTGTGCACTTCGATGTGACCTCAGGTGACGAACTGCTCTCTCGCTCCCCGCCGTGCTCTTGCTCCCTAACCAGAGTCTCCGTTGACCAAGGAGCTGGACCTGGGTGTAATGCAGAGATGTGCTTATCACTGTTACACTCTTTACACTTCACAGCTGTCTTACAGTCCTTAGATATGTGCTTTGTAGATGCACAACAACGGAAGCAGATTGACATTTCCTTCAAATAAGCCTTCCTTTCATCAAGATGCTTGCCTCTAAATCCACGACACTTTGCCAAAGGGTGTGGCTTGTTATGGATAGGACACTGGTTGTTTGTTTCATCTGCTTTCTTTACAGATGTGTTGTCCTGGTAAGCTGAAGGTGGGTCTGACACTTCAGTTTTTCTCACTGATACAGGTGCCCGATTACTGTACCTTACACATTTCTCTAGCTTTGGATTGCTTGAGCTATTGGATGTGGAGAATACGAAACTTGGATCATTCCTGGTCTTTGCTTGGCTGCATATGAATCTTACAAAGAAACTGAATGGTGGAAAGGAAACTCGATGGTCTTCTTTGTACTTGGAGCCTTGCATGATCCAGCGTTCCTGTAGGCCATATGGAAGTTTTTCCACTATAGGATTTACTCCTCTCGCAGTGTCAAGATATGCCAGACCAGGTAGGTGTCCACCTGACTTTGCCGACTCTATCTCCAGAAGTACGTCTCCTAGATCTCTGAGCAGCTGGCTGTACTTATTAGAGATTCTGGGGAAATTCTCCAGCTTTTGTATAAGGGTATGTTCAATCACCTCAGGACAGCCGTAACTGTCCTCTAGTCGCTGCCAAATCATGATGACGCCTGCTGTTGGATTGTGAACATGAACTGACCTGATCCGCATTGCTTGCAACGATGACTCTGGGCCGAGCCACTTTGTGAGTAGGTCAAGCTCCTCTCTGGCTGTTAGATTGAGATCCCTCGTGGCACCTTGGAAGGAGGTTTTCCATGCCCAGTAGTTTTCTGGATGGCCATCAAATTTTAACAGCCCAGAACTTAGCATCTCCCTCCTGACCAGGTATTTTGTGAAATCTGTTATTTGTGGTGGTTCAAGTGGATAGTCTCTAAGACTGCATGTGTGAGATGTTGGCGGAGGGGGATAACGTGAATGTTGTGCATTTTGCATATCCTCTACCCTCTCGTCTTTGATGTCCAACTTTGACATAATTTTTACTGTCTTTGTAGGACGGCTGTGAGCTGGATTGTGCTGAGAGCTTTCTGCATGTGTGGGCGTGACAGGCAGTACCTGTGAGAATGAAGCTTGTTGCTGAGTATGTGGTACTGAGGAGTGAGCCTGGACATACTCACTGGTACGTTGCGCACGATCCTCAGAGGTAATCTGGGCAAAGTCTTCAAGGCGCTCCTCTTCGATTTCAGCTGCCGCTTCGTAAACTGCTGCTTCAGCTGAGGCTGCCGTGGCCTTCTTCTGTGTTTGTAGCACATACAGACTTGCTTCAATTTGAGCTTTCTCCCTCATCATCGCTGCCTCTTTTTCCACGTAGGAGACCTGTACACGAGCTGCCTCCGCTTTGGCTCTTGCTTTGGTCGCTGCCACGCTGGCTGAAGACCTGCTCGATCTTCCTGATGACTTGGAGCCTGAGACGTGTGACCTGGTCTCATAAGTTTGTTCCATGATGCTGCTTGAAGCGCTATGGAAGCTGTGTGCTGATTCCAGTTGTATTCCACTGTCTTCGCCCGCTGGTTGATGTCCTTTTACTATTCTGTCCTCACGATTGCGTGTCTGGGCAAGGCTAGACAGATAGCGAACAGAAACTTCGATGAACCGTGTTTAAGAAGATGTGTGGCTTTATTGATGGCCGTTTCTGTAAAACTGAAAGATACAATACAAGCATGTATCAATATACTGCCCACATATACATATAAAATAATAATAACATGTAAATATGTCCATGTATGAAATGACAGTTAACATAATGCAATTAACATTATACTTGAAAGCCCATGCATTTTCCAGTATGTGTATTTTTAACTTTTCTCTACAGGTAACATGGAAGGTAAGTATTTTTATCTGACCTAGCATATGCATACAGCATGGTAAGTAACTCAAGCAAGCCTAACATAGCAGTGTACAGCTAACTAACTCAATAGTAATACTCCTTCAAGCTAGCTTCTAAACAGAAAGGTGAAGCAAAAAACGTGCATTATGTATTCGTGTAGCAACTGACGTTTCTTTTCACAGATTAATCTCACCATGACAATACTCATTCTAACATTTAGCATCTTTACTTACGGACATATCATCTCCAAGGCTTAAATGAAAGAAGAACACTGTTTCACATGCACACAGCAGCTTGCTCTTTGTTCAACTGAAAACAAAATGGAGAATGGAAAGCCAAATTTAAGAATACCTTAGCTCTACCTAAAATGTCCACTAGAGGCCAGTATATGCAAGGCATAAATAGGGATAACAGAACAGAAGGAATTGACATATTTACGTCTGAGGAAGCCAGGACATAAACTTAGCTTGACAAAGAGCATGTCTGAAGCCTTATAATATGCCAGTGCAGTGAGGGCATGAGATCGGACACATATACGGGAGGTTAAATCTAGGCTAGAAAGGTGGGGAAAAAAGCACGGTCGCTTAACAATATACAATCAAATCAGTTTACAAATCAGCACCAGAAAAATAGCTTATTTATTCTTACCTTTTCCTCGGACGAGAGCCCCAATTGCCAAAGTGTTGCTGCGTTTGATATCGCAAAGACTGCCGTGATCCTCCAGTTTGGTCTTGTGTCGTGCTGCGTGGCCTGTAACACAGACTTGTGAATTGCCGCCTGGTCTGAAAAGTTGTCTTATTTCACTTTCTGCCGTGCTGTGAACATCATTAGGTGCATAGGAGCATGTCCTTTGCCGCTCAATGGAAGAAAAAGTATCAGAGGATGTAAAAATAGTTCTTAAAACTCCAATGGCTTGCTGCAAAGCGTTCGTATAATTCATGTACCATATATGTATGTGAAAGGAAAATGTATGTATGTGAGAGTAGAATGTATGTATGTGAGAGTGAAAATATATCCCTTGTGTTGTCTTCCCGTCGACCATTAACTTTTTGTCCTTATGGGTCAAAACTGAAAATACATTTTAAACGTTTTTGTCACTTTTTTCAAAGCTTTGTATATTCATGGTCAATACACCTAATTAATGTGACATTATACCTATTGTTTTGGTAAAGAAAAAGCAGAAATTATGAATTATGTTTTGACTAATAGTTAAGATAGGAGGATGTTGAGTGGATCACAGTTTTTGTCAAAGTTTAGTCAGGATATACCAGATTTGAAACCATTTAAACATTGTTAAAATGCTATAAAATTGAATAAAACACCCATAATTCAGTGAAAGTAGCCTAATCATCAATTTTACATGCAAAGAATGTTTTATGGGTTCCATTCAAAGTGCATCCATGTTAATTTTGGGCAATTTGGATGAAAGAAACCCATATTTGTGATATAAAAAACTTTGAAAACAGGTCAAATTTGCCCCTAGGACAACATGAGGGTTAAGTATGTGAGAGTACCAGAATGAATAATGTCTTATACGGCCCCTCATATTATTGCACAGTAAATGTTCTCAAAACTACATACTACGTTTCTTTCTCTTTAAAAAAAAAAATACATTTAGCAGTTTGGCTTTCCTTAAGGTCTATGTAACCTGTTCTGAAATGGTTCTATTATAATTTATATTATATGGATTCAGGGGCGGATTTAGTCATTTTGGGGCCCAAGGCAAACACAGACATGGGGCCCTCTACATCTCGTTTCCCCCCTTTTGTCAATCCTTATTTTTCTAAGAAAGTCCTACTTGTAACTTCTCTTCAGCAGTCTTCACACAGCAATGGTGTCTAGACATCTGGAGTTGCATCTCTAAGAAAAAAAAACACAGAACATTCTGTTTAACAGATGCATCCACTGTAAATTTGTATTTAAAATGTTCTCTGTACAATAATATGTATTGTCTTTTTATAGGGAAGAGCTGCCATTGGTTGTCATTTACCTTGGTTGGCTCTCTGATAGTATCTCATATGGATCTGCTTGCTGCTACATGTTGTTTGTGGACTTCTGTCTTGTGTTACTAAAGTGAGAAGAAACACACAAGACAATAAGTGATCAATTATGGAGACATCATTTTAATAAAAATAACTTACTGTTTAAAATGTTTACCTTTTTTCTTTCACTGACTTTCTCCTGCTCTCCCTTTTTTCTGACCATTTCTTCATTTCCCTTGTCTCTGTTTTTGCATCTGTCTTTCTCATCTTCTCCCCTTGGTCTTTGCCTGTCTTTTTCTTCTCCCTTTTCCATTTGTATTTGTTCGTCTTTCTCTTCATCTCATCTTTCTTCTATGTCTTTGTATTCTCTTGAAGTGAAGTGAGTGAGTGAGTGAGTGAGTGAGCGACTGGGTGAGTGTCTGTGTGAGAGTGTGTCTGTGTGAGAGTGTCTGTGTGAGTGAGTGAGTGGGTGAGTGTCTGTGTGTGTGTGTTTGTGTGAGTGAGTGAGTGACTGGGTGAGTGTCTGTGTGAGAGTGTCTGCGGGTGAGTGTGTGTGTGAGTGTGTCTGTGTGAGAGTGTCTGTGTGAGTGAGTGAGTGAGTGGGTGAGTGTCTGTGCGTGTGTGTGTGTGTGTGTGAGTGTGTCTGTGAGTGTGTCTGTGTGAGAGTGTTTGTGTGAGTGAGTGACTGGGTGAGTGTCTGTGTGAGAGTGTCTGCGGGTGAGTGTGTCTGTGTGAGAGTGTCTGTGTGAGTGAGTGAATGAGTGGGTGGGTGGGTGGGTGAGTGTCTGTGTGTGTGTGTGTGAGTGTGTCTGTGTGAGAGTGTTTGTGTGAGTGAGTGAGTGGGTGAGTGTCTGTGTGTGTGTGTGTGAGTGTCTGTGTGTGTGTGTGTGTGTGTGTGTGTGTGTGTGTGTGTGTGTGTGTGTGTGTGTGTGTGTGTGTGTGTGAGAGAGTGTTTGTGTGAGTGAGTGTGTGAGTGTGTGTGTGTGTGAGTGTGTCTGTGTGAGAGTGAGTGGGTGAGTGTCTGTGTGTGAGTGAGTGTCTGTATTGTCATGTCTAAAGCACATAACAGAGTCATTTTTTTCACTGTACATGAGCCAGGACCTCCTTATTTTTTTCTCCATTCTTCATTTGCAGGTAATAATTGCTGCTTGTAAATCTTCGCCCCTCTTGGTTTTTAGGATAAATTCTGTCGTCCTTGCTCTGAACTGGGCCTCTCTGCACTATTGAGCAGCGCTCTTTGTCAGTGAGATGTTTTGGCCAGAGTGCTGGGTCATCTTCAAGAGTAACACACTGGTCAGAATGACTGCTAGTACTCCTTAGTTGTTCATTGGAATTGTCGTCTTTTTCGTCATAGACGTCGTCATCATTGTTATCGCTGTCACTGAAAGTTTTGTTACCTGAAGTTGAAGGATCCTCCTCATCCTGTAAAGTTGCCTTGGATGTAACGTTACCAGCAATATCGCTTGAGCAGCCTGGGCTGGCACTGTCGGCAGCAACGGGTAGCTCCTCCTCGCTAGCAGCAGTGCTAACAGTCGTGATGGTGGTTGTAGCGTTGTTGTCATTATCAGCGGCGGGCATCACAAAAAAGTTTGTTAACTTCGGCAATTTTTTTAAAAACGTTTTGCTTTCCTCCCGTTTCCTCCTTTTTTCAGCACCACTCGGGTACTTCGCTTCATTGTTTCTCTACTCTGTACACTGTCTGTCACTCTGCACACGCACTTTGTCTGTCTGTCACTTTATTTCCTGTTTATTTCCTCCGTTTTTTGGCGCATTACAGCCAAGGGGCCAGGCTTCTCTCCTCAGAGCGAAGCCGCGATGGCGCCATTTTGCTAGCCCTTTCCCATCACCCCCGTTAGCATCCCATTGACTGCAATTCATTTTGGCATCACTTTGACAGACAATAACTTTACATCTGAAGCGTTTAAACTAACTAGCATTTTAGTTAGCAGTAATTAGCCTGTGCCTATGTTATCTCCTTACATATACCTACGCTCTCTGTCTCTGATAGATTGGGAATGATTGAGATTTCTTTTGCGCAGCTACCAGAAGGCTTACAACGTTCAGAGACGTTGGTCACGTCACATCTAGGGCGGGAAGCTCAGTTTGCAGCTGCGCAGTAACGCTCAGTAACCCTTTCCCATCACCGGAAAAGTGCTGGTAAGAGGCTTCACTTGTCTCCGTCGAAAACAGCGGGATCGCTGTGTCCATTTTATATACTGTCTATGATTACAGCCTTGTCACTTTCGCAGATGCGCAGTAAGTGAGATAATGGAATAGTCCAATCATGTAGTAAGGTGGGGGGGCCCCCTCCGGTCTGCGAAACTAATGATTTGATGCCATTTTCGCAAATGGAGTTTTAGAAATATATAATTTGCTAAAAGTAAAAAAAACAACAACCGTAAGCATAAGTTAATGGGGCATTTTGGGGGCCCCTAGGTAGCTCGGGGCCCAAGGCAATTGCCGACCTTTGCCTAATGGTAAAGTCCGCCTCTGTATGGATTTTAGGCCATATCACCCATCCCTACACCATAGACAGACAAGGGTCTAACTTAAACGGTTCAAATGTTAGGAAAGGGGGCGTGGCTAAAGCATAGATGGTGGGTCAAACCATCACCAATCACAAAGAAACTGTCTGCTGAGTTCAATGATACCTTCCCAGTGGGCATTTGATGTCACTTTAACATCAATATGACATTGAACATTGATGTCAAAACATCAATATGTCAAAAATTAAAGTCATATTGATGTCAAGATTTGACCTCTGTTGATGTCATGACTTGTTGGCATTTGGTCAATTCAACATTTATTTGATGTCAAGATGTCATAATGTTGATGTCATTTTGATGATATTTTGATATCATTCAATATCAAGCGTTGATGTCAATTCAACATTTATTTGACGTCAGGATGTCATGATGTTGATATAATTTTGATGCTATTTTGATAACATTCAATATCAAGCGTCGATGTCAACTCAACATGTACCACAGCATGAAGCACTATAGCGATAAAATACACCGTTTTAAAGCTGAGAGTCTCAGTAATTGATACATGTTAAGCTTTCTATGACATTTTTTGTGTGCATTACTGTATTTGATTAATATCAATATGCATCTCATCAAAATGCTATAAAATGCCCCCCTCGTGAATCCGTGCCTCTGTACGTTTTAGTCTGGGTTACACAAGGATGGCAATATCCCGACCCGTCATAAATGGTCTTGAAATGTCGGTAAGAACCTGCAGTAATGGAATATCCATGTAGTTTTGTTCATAATACATTTGGTAGATGTATAATCCAGCTCATACAAAAGCAAAGAATTAGAAACAAACAGTTACAAACTTATTTTCCGGTATTCCCGTGTGCTGGAAGACGTTTCCCTCCACACAAGTTAGGTTGACGTTCACAAACCTTCTCTGGTGTCTGTTGAGGAAACACAAAACACAGAGTGAGGTGTGGTGTAACAGAAAATGGACTGAGTTTTACTTACATTTGGCAGCCTCGCCATGAACTCCCTCTCCTCCTCCATGTCTTGGAGTTCCTCCTCCAGTCCCGAGGTCCCTGACTCTTGGTAGGGGACAGGGGTTTCGTCCTTGGAACTCTTGGTTGAGGAGGAGGAGGTTTCTGGTGACTCTGGTGATGGCACGGTGTGGGTGAGGTCCTGGCTGAAATGCTCCCTCATCCTCTTTGACTGGGCCACATTCAGGCTGAGGGCATAGAAGCAGTCAGCTGTGGCCATGTTGTGGCACAAAAAAGGTGGCCACCGTCTTCCGCTGCTCGGCAAGTAGGTTGTTGTTCGCCTTAAAACAGAAGAGCAAGGATTGCTACTGTTAGTTAAGCCAATAGAGTTTTAATTTTTTAAGACACTTTATAGATAAAATTGCTGGCCTGAGTTTTTCACCCCCTGCGTTTACCAGTGACCCCTCTGTTCCTCCTTTATGCTCAGCTGTCTTCCAGCAGTTTGAGCCAGTCTCACTCCATGTTCTCTCTGATGTAGTCAAGCAGCTTCGTCCTGCAAACTGCCTGCTGGACAGTATCCCTGCACGCTTACTTAAAGATGTTTTTAACACTGTTGGGTCCAGTATTTTATCTCTGGTTAATGCATCTCTCAGCTCAGGGTGTGTTCCAGCTGCTTTTAAACATGCTGTTGTCCAACCACTTTTAAAAAAAAAAAATCTGGATCCTTCACTTTTGTCTAATTTTAGACCTATCTCTAAACTCCCCTTTTTATCGAAAGTCTTGGAGAAGGTTGTTTTTAACCAACTTCAGTCATTTTTAGATGATTTTAGTATTTATGAAAAGTTCCAGTCTGGCTTTAAGCCACGCCACAGTACTGAAACTGCCCTTCTAAGAGTCTATAACGACCTTCTCTTAGCGGTTGACTCAGGAAACTCTGCTGTTTTAGTGCTTTTAGATTTGACTGCTACCTTTGACACTGTCAACCACTCTATCCTTTTATCCCGACTCAAACAAGGGAAGCCCTAAAATGGTTTGAATCGTACTTGACCGACAGGAGTTTTGCTGTCCACCTTGGGAATTGCTCTTCATCTGCTGCCCCTCTTTCGTGTGGGGTCCCCCAAGGTTCCATTTTGGGACCCATGCTCTTTTCTCTGTACATGTTGCCTTTAGGGTCCATTTTAGAAAAGCATAACATTTCTTTCCATTGTTTTGCAGATGATGTACAAATCTACTTGCCTGTAAAAAACAATGACAAGGACATTATCCAGCCTTTGTTGAACTGCTTGAGGGATCTCAAAATGTGGCTGGATCTGAATTTTCTCTGTCTCAATGACAACAAGACTGAAATTGTTGTGTTTGGTAAACCCGTACATTTTAGTGCCTGTGTAGATGCTCTTGGTACCTTAGGTTCCCATATTCGTCCTTTCACCAAGAATCTAGGTGTGATTTTTGACAGTGCTTTTAAATTTGACAAACAGATTATTTCTGTGGTTAAAACCAGCTTCTTTCAGCTGAGACTTTTGGCTAAGGTCAAGCCCTACCTGCCACGCAAAGACTTTGAAAGAGTCATACATGCATTTATCACATCTCGATTAGACTACTGTAACTCTTTGTATGTTGGATTGGATCAGTCATCCCTTCGTCGGTTACAATTAGTCCAGAACGCAGCAGCGCGACTTTTAACTGGGACCAAAAAGCGCGACCACATCACACCGGTTTTGGCCAGGCTTCACTGGCTTCCTGTGTGTTTCAGGATTGAATTTAAAATTGTATTAATTGTTTTCAAGATTTTAAATGGGTTGTCGCCCTCTTATTTATCGGAGCTTTTACATGTCCACACTCCCATCAGAGCACTGAGGTCTTCCAATCAGATGCTCCTCGATGTGCCCAGATCCAGGTTAAAAAACAAAGGTGGGGGACACGTGATGGCGGCATAAGAGACAGACGTGTTTTCGGGAGCTCCGCGGGCGCCCCAACATTTTGCAATATTCCGTTAGATATTGACCTCTTTTGCAAATGCTGACGCTGTATTATGACTTTGGAACACTTTTGGACTAAACAACACGAAACGATGCCCTCCAGTAAGCGAAAGAACGTCAAATTGAATCAACAGGCTATGGACACCTCGGCCACACTTTTAGCTCAACATGGCGAACAAGACGTCGAAAACAGTAGCAACCCGTCTGAACCTGAACTGGAGCCCGGGCTTGCTAAAGCTTTTGAGGAAATGACAAAAAAGATCATGCTGCAAATCAGTGAAAAGCTGGATCCTTTGGCGAAGACAGTCGCGTCGCATACAACCGAGCTGACACGAGCTAATGAGCGCCTGGACGAAGCGGAGGCCAGAATACTACAGCTAGAAACGGCTACCGAGCCTCTCGCTGCTAAAACACAGGCCCTAGAGGAGAAAGTCAAGGCCTTCGCTGACCATATTGACGATTTGGAAAACAGGGGACGGCGAAAGAATATATGTATCTTTAATATCTCTGAAGACACAGAAGGAGAAAATGCTTTAGCGTTTTTTGAACGCTGGCTGCCAACTTTCCTCGGCATGGATATGAAGGGTGGCCGTGTCAAGCTTGAGCGTGCACATCGCTCCCTCGCACCCAAACCCGGGGATGGCCAGCGGCCGCGCCCGGTCATTGTCAGATTCCACTCGTTTCCAGATAAGCAGAGAGTGATGGCAGCAGTACGACGGAAAGCGGCGGAAGGCGACATTACTATGTGCGGTAAACGAATTTTTTTCTACAATGACCTCTCTGCTGCAGTGCTGCGGAAACGAAAAGAGTTCACGGAGGCTAAAAAGCGTCTCAGAGAAATTGGCGCACAATACTCCATGCTCTACCCAGCGAAGCTACAGGTGTCGTTCAACGGGATAAAGAAAACCTTCCTTTCGCCGGCCGATGTTTTTTCTTTTGTGTCCAGTGTTGCAAACCAAGGCTGAGGAACGTTTATTTACTGTGACACGGTGGGTTATATCATGTGTGTGTTGTTCACACATCCATCTTATGAAGACTGTAGTCAGTCCTGTTGTGTTTAAGATTTCATTAATATAGCCCGCTTGCATGTGTTTTATATTACTAATATTGATTGAGAAAGCGATCTGCATTAAGATTTAATTACATATTTACTCGCGGGCGCTTGCTTTTGTCCCCGTCACGTTTTGTATCAGCTCTGGCAAGTGTTTATGCACCTCTTCAGGGCGCATTCTAAGAAGGTGGCCCCCATAAAATCTGGGGGAAGTCTCCCCTCAAAAGAACTTTTATGTTATAGTTTTCTACTGAACTTTATAATTTTACATTTTTTCATTTTCTTCTACTATTGTCCTTTGCTGTTCTTTTCCCCCCTCATGTTTAGTGAGGTTTGGTTGGTGGTTATGCTCAGCTCTGATCTGGTTATTTTTTGTATTTTACGATGCATCATTAGGTTGTCAAAATTGCTTTATTGTGCTAGGTTTAATTGTATTATATACTAATAACCTTGATAATGTCAAATAATAATGTCAAATTTTGTTCATGGAATGTGAGGGGTTTGCGAAGCAAGGTTAAACAGAGAAAAGTATTTGCTTTATTAAAAAAGGAGAAAGTTGACGTGGCGCTGCTTCAGGAATCGCATCTTAATGATAGTGAGCATCTTAGATTGAAATATGGTTGGGTTAGCCAGGTTTACTTTTCCTCTTTCACCACCAGCAGTAGGGGTGTTGTAATACTTATAAGTAAGAAAATACCATTTCATTTAAAGACGTGTGTCAAGGACACGCGTGGAAGATATGTTATAATTAAGGGAATCTTACAGGGAGAAGAAACTACTGTGATGAATCTCTACTGCCCTCCTAATTACTCTCCTGATCTTTTAACAAAAGCATTTTTAGAATTCACAGAAATATCGTCATCTGTAGCTTTGGTGGGGGGTGACTTTAATTGCTTGCTCAATCCCCTAATTGATAAGCATCCCTCGCGTAGCTCTGCTTTAACAAACCAGGCCAGTGCCCTATCTGCGATATGTGATGAGATGAGCTTTCTCGATGTGTGGCGAACTTTACACCCATCTGACAAACAATTTACATTTTACTCCCCTCCTCATAAATGCCACACTCGTATAGATTATTTATTTGTCCCGAAGTCCCTCATACAATATGTCTCATCTTGCGAAATCGGGATCATTGTTGTTAGTGATCATGCTATGGTTTGTCTGAAGTTGACTGTTGGACATTTTGCAGGAAGTAGGAGATGGAGATTTGATTCACGCCTTCTAAGAGATGAGAAATTTGTATCTTATATGACCAGTGAATTTAAAATCTTTATGGATATAAACTCACAGTCTACTGAAGACCCCTCTCTACTTTGGGAGACTTCTAAAACATATATCAGAGGTTTAGTAATTGGCTACTCTGCCTCTAAGAGACGAAGGCAATCAGAGCTCCAGTCAAAGCTTGAGAAAGATTTAAAGGATATTGAAAAAATGTTAACTTCATCATCTGACCCATTATTATTACAAAATAAATGCGCTTTGCAAGCCGCATTAGACACTTTGTTAACTCAACGGGCTAAGAGTTCTATTCTCTTTTCTAGACAGCGACTATATGAATTTGGTGATAAACCCAGCAAGTATCTATCTTACTTGACTAAAGTCGAATCAGATACTCAAATAATTACCTCAATAGTTGATACTGCTGGTACTCGTTATTTTGATAATAAAAACATAAATAATATTTTCAGAGAATTTTACTCGCAACTTTATAAATCAGATCTTCCCCCAGGAGCCTCTGTGGATATGGAACATTTTCTGTCTCAAATAATTCTTCCTACTATTTCTGAAACTCAGAAGGCTGAATTAAATGCACCTATTACTAAAGATGAAGCCCTGTTTGCACTTAAAACATTACAATCAGGGAAGGCGCCCGGGCCAGATGGCTTGACTGGCGATTTTTATAAAGAGTTCCATCACGTGTTATTGGACCCTTTTTTGAATATGCTAGAGCATTCTTTTACATCCGGCCTTCTACCTCAATCTTTGAGAGAGGCAGACATCACAGTTATCCTTAAAAAGGGCAAGAACGCAGATCACTGTTCTAATTACAGGCCTATCGCTTTGTTAAACCAGGATCTTAAGTTACTTTCTAAGATACTAGCGCTCAGACTCGAAAAAGTTTTGCCTGTCATAATCAAGGAAGACCAGACGGGGTTTATCAAGGGAAGAAGTTCTAGCCACAATGTAAGAAGACTCTTAAATGTTATTAATATATGTCAAACCCAGAATATCGAAAGTCTAATCATCTCACTTGATGCAGAGAAGGCCTTCGACCGTGTTGAGTGGCCTTATTTGCATCATATTTTACATAAGTTTAATTTAGGGGAGACATTTATAAGGTGGATTGATTTGCTGTATAATAACCCTTTAGCTTCAGTTATCACTAACGGCTGTAGGTCTAACAGTTTCTCACTTTACCGCTCGACACGGCAAGGCTGTCCTCTCAGCCCCTCCCTCTTTGCCCTGGCGATTGAGCCCCTGGCCGCGGCCGTCAGGCAAGATTTATTAATAAAAGGAATTAGCGCCGGCGACACTCAACATAAAATTTCTCTATACGCGGATGATATTTTATTATATATATCAGAACCAGCTTCAACTATCTCTCGTTTCATCAAACTAATTCACCAATTTGGAACATTTTCGGGTTACAAAATAAACTTCTCGAAATCTCTTGCGATGCCACTGGGGGCTCTCAGAGGAAGGACTACTTCCCTTGTACCTTTTCCATTTCGCTGGTCCCCATCTGGTTTTGTGTACCTCGGTATTCATATCACCCCTATGTTTCACCAAATGTTTAAGGCTAACTACACTCCTCTACTAGATGTCATAAAAAAAGATTTACAAAGGTGGTGCTCTCTTCCCTTATCTTTGCTTGGTAGGGTATCTCTTATTAAGATGAAAGTTCTTCCTAAATTACTGTACCCCTTACAGATGATCCCCTTATTACTTTCAAACAAAGTACTGAAGCTACTTAACAGCTGGTTGAGTGAATTTATTTGGAATAAAAGAAAACCCAGGCTTAAATTTTCCAAGTTACAGTTACCTACGTCAAAAGGGGGGGTGGATGTGCCTAACTTCAGATTGTATCAACTGGCATCACATTTGAGGTTTGTAGCCGAATGGGTAAAGGAGGATCCCACCTCTGTTTGGTTATGTCTAGAAAAGTTTCACACTCACTGCTCATTGCTCGGTCTTTTATCCTGTAAGAATATAAAGTCTGTAAGGACTTTGTGCAATAACAACCCTATAGTTGTTAATACTGTTAAAGCATGGTTTGCAGTGCGTAAGCTGGAGGGAAGATCTTTACTGACTCCTTTGCTTTCCCCAGTGCAAGGAAACCCTGACTTTGAACCAGGCATGACAGATACAGGTTATGATATCTGGACACACCAAGGAGTTAAAAAGATGTGTGATTTGTTTGTGGGATCCTCCTTATCCTCATTTGAACAAATTCAGGCTAAATATAACCTCCCTGGCTCTCATTTTTTTAGATATCTCCAAGTGCGTGATTTTATATTTAAAAAAACTACATTTGCTTCTGAAGCCTCTTTATCTCTAATAGAAAAATTACTACTCAAATGTCCAGTTAAGAAGGTGATCACTTCTTTTTATAATGTGCTTAACCAGACATCTGTCATACTGGCAGTCTCAGACGCAGCACTAACATGGCAAACTGAACTGGGTGTAACTATTGGTAAGGAGAAATGGGATGTCATCTGTAATCAAACAAAACGGATATCTGTCTGTAATCGTGCCAGGTTGTTACAATTTAAAATTATTCACAGATTGCAAATATCTCCTAGCAAAAGACATAAAATGTATCCTCATACCTCTCCTGATTGCCTTAAATGCAAAACTGCGTTGGGTACATATACTCATTGTGTTTGGTACTGTCCTAAAATTCAGTCATACTGGCAAGATGTTCTGAAAGATATGAACGCTATTTTTGGAACTGTTTTGACCTGTGATCCTGTCTCGCTGCTCTTGGGATATAGAGACACTAAAATCAGTCCTGGTTCAGGCAGACTATATGATATTCTCACCTATGCTGCACGCAAGAACATTTTCCTGTCGTGGATTAGCGACAAACCTCCTTCTAAAACATCTTGGCATAAACTCATCATGGAGCTCTTTCCTTTGGAATACCTAACCTGCCTTCTTCATTCCACAAAAGGACGTTTCTTAAATATTTGGACTCCCTATCTTCGTTTTACCAACTCTACTGTTGCATCTATATTGAATGGCGTTGCTCTAGATTAATCTTTTTGTTTTGTATTGTATCTTATGTCCTGTATATTGTCCAGATCTATATTGTGCTGAGCTCTGTTCTGTTTTTCTGTTCTTGTTTGTTAAACTTAAATTTGTTTAAAAGAAAATAAAAATATTTGAAAAAAAAAAAAAAAAAAAAAAAAAAAAAAAAAAAAAAAAAAAAACAAAGGTGACAGGGCCTTTGCAGTGGCTGCTCCAAACCTCTGGAATAGTTTACCTGTTCATATAAGAACAGCTCAGACCACTGAAACATTCAAGTCCTTGCTTAAGGCCCATTATTATTCAGTGGCTTTCAATTCAAGTTGAGTTTTGATACCTTGACATTTTATACTGTTGGTTATTTTGTATTGTATATTGTTTGTTTGTGTATATTATCTGGTTGATTTTCTATTTTTATTGTTGGAACTTGTTAGGCACTTTGGTCAACTAGAGTTGTTTTTAAACGTGCTTTATATAGAAAATTGAACTGAACTGAACTAATGAAATCCAGCATGAACAGATAAGTGACTAAGGACAATTCACATAAAAGACAGAAAACGGACAGACTCTTTCAGAGGAAAAATGAACAAAAGACTCACAAGCAGTGGTGACAACAGGACACGAGTCGAGATTTTTATACTTGCAGAGATCACAAAACCCTCACTGCCAGGCTTGTGCACCTCTGCGGCCTCCTCGACCTCGGAAACCCAAAGGTTACTGAGTACCCCCGGGCGATGACTGTAAATGGAGGCTGTGAAGGGTGCAAAGTAGCCGTAAAAACGGTACCGCAGCGACGGCGTGTGGTTCTCCTCCAGGGCATCTGAAAGGAGAGAAGACAAAAAGTATTTCAGCACACGGAGGGGAAGATAAACACACACAAAGACAAATCCCTTTGCATGGCAGGCCTCCGTTGGAGATGGACTATTTTGGAAAGAGGGATGCACACTTACCCAGCAGCTCTGGGATCCTCAGTTTGGCCCCCTCCTGGCACCGCTTCAGGTCCTCGCAGGATATTATCCTGGCCATCTTGTGGCTTTTCACTGCCAGCTGGTGCAGGACAACGTTCCTGGTTATGTCTGTGAGACACTTTGTGACAGTGCGCAGCACACTCACCACATCCATTGCAGTCAGGCGAGACTGGGTCATATTGAGGTAGAATCTTAAAACACACATATATGTCCTATTTTTCTTTCTTACCAATTGAAGGAGGGAATTTCAGGTTCCTTATTCCAGGGCTACATCCGCACCCTAGAAGAGGTTTTTCAGGCTTGTTCCTGGCTCCTGCTCCATTTCCTGCTGGTCAGCAGCAGGAATGGAGGCTGCTCCCCAATAGGGTCTAGCTGCTCCTGTGTGTGTTGAGGAGGAGGCGAGGGCTAATTTTCTTCGATTGCATGCTTTCTTTCAGACTATTATAAAAAGCAGATGCACATTTAGATGTTTATTTTACCCTACTTTGTCTATTTGCCCAAAAGTTTGCATTAGATAAGGCCTTGTTTGCATTGAAACAGAAATATTTCAGAAAAATTATAATACAGGAAAATAATTGTCTTAAAGGAGAATTCTGGGCAATTTTTACGTTAATCTTGATCGCTATACGTATGTGAGTACTGTTGATAGCAACAAAAAAACTAGCCAAATCAGTGGTAGCAACACGGAGCTGCTGCAGCTACGTGTAGAGCTCCCACTTTGCTAAAATGGCAATTATGAGGGCATAAGATAAAGAGTGCCTTTGTGCCTCTTAACAGACACAAAATGCAATTAAAATGTCTGTGCAACATGAACGAGGCTCTTACCTGACAACAAGATGTTTTTTCAAGTCAGACATCCTGCCGCTAGCTCTCGCTGCTACCTGCTAGTTGCCGTCCAGGAGTGTGTTCAGCCGCCAGGCTTCTGTGTAACCATCACACAGCAGTTCTGTGTGTATTTGTAGCTCATATTCATATCATTTATTGTGTGTGACATCGATCTGGCGTTGGTGAGTAGCATAGGCGTCGTTTTAGGGGGGGGGCGGTGGGGACGTGTCCCCACCAGATTTTGTCATGAGTCATTTTGTACCCACCACTTTTTTTTAAACCTCAAGCTCAATTTAGTTAAAAAATAAAGTTCATAACACATAAGATCACTTACTGTACATGAGGAGCAATATGAGAGAGAAATGTGATCATTGATCTCTGTTTAGGAACATTAAACCACGTTAAGCTTTTTCACGTTATATTAAGCCCATGAGAACCGTGGGGAGTCAACCCACAGCCGCTGCTGCTGAAGATGTGAAGCAGAAACAACGCTTATAATGTCAGATAACGTCCATAATAATTGGACTTTTGGTTCGATTTTTTCAGAGTTTTCGGTGGTTATAAGGAGCAATATGAGAGAGAAATGATTATTGTTTAGGTACATTACACCACGTCATGTCATATTGTCAACATGGTACGAAGCAGAACATGTCGTGTCTAATGCTTTTTGAAAATTTAATTTAGGCTTTCTTCTTCATAAAACGAGTTGGACATCATATTTTTGAATACATTTTTATTTATTTACATTAGTAAGCTACAGGGGCCTGTACTGAACCCAGGGTTTTCTGTACCACGACGGTGGATTAGTTGTTACCGGGTTCAATCGCCGTGGTAATTTATGATGAACACCTAACCTGGTCGGGAGCAGGTTATGTTGGAGATCAGAGATCAACTGGTGTAAAAGCACCGCCTACTAACCAATCAATAGGCCTACTCCATTGATAACGGCATCACCATTCTTAGAAGATCCATTGACTGAATGGGTGGAGTTCAGTGAGAAAAAAAGAAGAAAAAGTTCGAGAGAGAGAGAGAGAGAGAGAGAGAGAGGGAGAGAGAGAGGTGCGCTCTTAAAAGTTAAAACATTTAGAGACTGACAACCCCGTTAACATTCCCTGATGGGTATTTATGAAAGGTAGGGCCTATAGATTTTCAGTGGAGGGAATAACGTAGGCCTATCTTTGTAAACTTCTTGAGCCGTGTGTTGCCAATGCGCACATCGGTTTGAATTATGTTTTCACATTTTTTATTTGCTCCCACGATCGCTTCCCACTGCCAGGGTTGCAACTGAATAGACTAACGACAGTTTATGGAAAGAACAAGTGTAATTATGATCAGATCTTGTGCCTGACTGATTGATAAGCCAGTCCCTCCAGACAAACGTGATTATGCAATCGCAGAATTCAATGCATAATCAGCCAAAGTCCGCATATTTATGTGGGGGCCGCATTTTTTCAAATAGGCTACGCCGCACTTTAGCCGCATAAATTGCCAATTTCCTCGCAAAATATGCGGGGCTTGCATGATTTCATAATCCCCGCATTTTCGTTGCAAAAAAGTCACATATATCTCAGCAGAAAGTTGAAAAATGTTGCGTTTACTTCACACAAGAGCAGCCATTTTCCCATGTTGCCATGGGAACGTTCCCAGTAAGCACACATACGTCGCGGCGACGTATTGGCGATCTAATCAAAATACATCGGGGATACGTAGTATTTTGGTCGTTTGCTCACTGGCACGACGTCCCCGCGACGTCGCTGCGCTACGTCTCAACGACATATAGCCCTCTCTCCGGGACGTATACATATATACATTGTTCTAACGTATGCCATACGTCGTAGAGATGCAGGCAATATACATCGTTCTAACGTATGCCATACGTCGTGGAGATGTAGGCTTATATACATCGTTCTAACGTATGCCATACGTCGTGATGTAGGCTTATATACATCGTTCTAACGTATGCCATACGTCGTGGAGATGTAGGCTTATATACATCGTTCTAACGTATGCCATACGTCGTGGAGATGTAGGCTTATATACATCGTTCTAACGTATGCCATACGTCGTAGAGATGCAGGTAATATACATCGTTCTAACGTATGCCATACGTCGTAGAGATGCAGGCAATATACATCGTTCTAACGTATGCCATACGTCGTAGAGATGCAGGCAATATACATCGTTTCAACGTATTTCTTACAGATGCGGTCTCAGGCGCATCTTGACGATGTGCCTGAGACCGCATCAATTGATCCTACATTAATCCATTTAACAAAACTGGTCAGTATAGGTCACACGAATTACTTGAAATAGTATTACTAAATTACATGAATTGCTAAAAGATAGATAAATCATACACAATTACTTATAATACATTTTATTGATAAAGCGCGTTTCAGTGTACTCAAAGACAATTTACACAAGTTGACATTATTATAGAAAATAGCACACTAACACATTCAAAGTTATTCTGAAAATTAAAAAAAAAAAAACTTTTGATCATGTAGCTAGATTTTGAGATAATGATCATACTGTGGTCTATACTAATGGCTAATGTACAAAAACACTATTAAAAGCTTAAACCAGTGTTTTTATGTTCCCCCTCAGGCAAAGAGCTGGGGCACGTTCAATATCAAAACGGCACGTTTCCTGGGAACGGTGTGCAACGGCTTGCGTTATGTTTTCATGTTTTCTCTCGTTTGGTGGGTGTGTCTCTCGATTATTGGCTGTGTTCCAGGTGATACTCAATCAGTAGAGAGTGTCTGTAGACCCGTGGTAATTAAAAGGCACTTGCACACACACAACAGGATGTCCAACTCACCGTTTCAGTTTAAAAAAACATCCCTTTGTTAGCCTTTCTCAATTTTTGGATGCCTATGGGATCATGATAATGTTATTTGAACCCAAAGACACGGAACAATTGAGCCAAGAATAACATTTATTTATTAAGAAAATTCATTATTTTTCTTAATCTGTAGGAGTCGCTGAAATATACAGTATTTCACCTTTTTTGACTACACACTCGTGAGCTGTGTATTACTGCTTCACAACAGCAGTGTGTACATGTTGGAGAACAAAAACTTATTGTCACACTAATGCTACTGAACAAATTCAAGTACTGCTCATCATATTGTCCACTGTCTATCATAATGTCAATTATTTCAGTAACCAAAAAAAAGGCCGTCTTTGCTACAGCCTCCACTCCAGTCCGTTGCCAGTCGGGGATCCTCGATGGCCCTCGGCTTCGGACTCAGGAAAGTAGGATTCCTCGGTGCTGCTGCTGCGGCAAGAACAAAAGATTTGGGTTATTATTCGAAGAAGTAACTTTTAATTCATGGAAGTTTATTTTTTGTTTCTTCTCCCTTTGTTTTTAAGAAGTGGTTGAATAATAATTGTAACGTCAGTCTTTTTTTTGCAGATGTGAATAGAAGACCAGTTTCATTAAGTAGAATATGGCAAGCCAAATGTTAACATTGTTAAATTCGCTGCTAAATTTTCCTCAGAGGCTCCAACAATAAGGCCATTTGATCAGTAGGTGTATTTTGAATACAAAATGGAACCTAATTACAACTGCCAAAGGGTTAGACTATTTACTGTTGATAGATGGATATAATTTAATAATAGTTTATTACCTACCCATTTTGAAGTCTGTGTAGGTCTCCTTCTTTGGCTTTCTCTTTTCTGGAATCATCACCGCCTCTTCCTCTGAGCAGGGCAATTCAGCAGTGTTCGTCAAATCATAGTTTTCAAACTCTTTCCTGTTATCTGAAAGAGATTAATATACAGAGGTAATTAATAATTCAAGTAAAATGTAATAGATAGTCTAGTTAGAGATAGAGAAAGTCTAAGAACCCTTGAACACACAGGGGGTTGAAAAATAGAGATACAAATAAGAATCATGAGTGGAACTGCACCTGCCCTAAATACTAGATAGATTTGCATTACAGGTGTGTAATTGAATCATGCAAAAAAAAAAAAAAAATATGACAATAACATACCTGACTCTCTTCACTTGCTGATCAGGCTTATACACACACACGTATTCTTCTGGTATGATGTCCTTCATCTCTGCATTGCCTTCTCTCACAACTCCTGCCCACGTTTTCTGATCTGCCACTATACATCACACCAACATAAAAAACAGACACACAATGTACACACAAGTACTTTTAGTATTGCAAACTACTGTTTTGCAATGAACACGGTGTATTCCGGACATTTTGTAGAAGATGGTGATATTCTTAGCAAAGGCCACTTTTTAATGAGGGATAACTAGTGAAACAAACACGCAAGTAAACAAAAAACAACTAACAGTTTACCAAAATCCTTGCTATAAACATGAAACGGATAGATACCAATAAAATGACTTGTGATATTGATAATTGTATTGATCTCAAAGTCAAATGTGATTCAATATGTCCATCGAACGTGTTTAGTCCCTGTTAAAGCCGATAATAAACCGCTAATGTCAGCTTTATGTAACGTTAGTTAGGCTTATGGTCAATTTAGCTTCAACAAAAAGTAAAACAAAGTTAAGTGACTGGACAGTAACTACATTAAGCTAACGCTAGCTTTCCAGGTACATTGTTTTTATTTAGCTAAGTAATCAACGTTAGTGATATATCAGTAAGAAAATGACGGTAACAGGTGACGATGCTCTTCGGGGTGTTTTGAAGGCTAACGTTAGCCAACGAAAACGGCGCCATCTAATAACTGATGTTTTATGACCGTTGACACTCCGAATCCCGTTTTCAAAATCAATTGTTAATCACATTTAATACCTAGTGTACAGAAACGAACCACAGTCTTACTGTCCTAAAACTTATTTTACATAGTGTCATTTTGGTACTAAGCAGGGTAAAAATAAAACCTTATAATCACAATGTAATAAGTACGAACGTTAGCCTGCCATTAGACGGCCCCTGAACCTCTTCACCTTTTTTAAATATGCTTTAACTTAGTTGGTAGATTAGCTAGCTACATGCCGAATTTACCTTTACATTTTGATTCGATAACAAATCTTCAGCTTTATGTTCCCAGTTGAGGTTTCAGTTCCATTTAAGCCAAACAATAAAACTAACTGATATGAGCAAAGTATGCCGAGATGCGGCACTCAGTAGCCGTTTCTCAATGTCAGTTAGCTACTGTTAGCTAGCTAACGTTCGTTAACCTAACGTTACTGGCCTGTGTAACGTTAACGTTATG
Source organism: Gymnocephalus cernua (assembly GCA_023631565.1). Classification (NCBI taxonomy): domain Eukaryota; kingdom Metazoa; phylum Chordata; class Actinopteri; order Perciformes; family Percidae; genus Gymnocephalus; species Gymnocephalus cernua. Next base: position 11,584,450 of record CM042435.1, on the reverse strand, counting down.
GTTAGCCAAATTACGGTAACATTAAATTATGGAACAACAGACAGTAAATTAACTTAGCTACCGCAACTGACACGGCTAGCTAACGTTATTCAGATTCAGTCAGATTAGTACATGTAGCTAGCTAGCTAGAGCACGGATATTTTAATTGTAAATGAATGTGAAAAATGGCGGCTAGTGCGATGTTAGCCTGATCTAACGGCTCTAACGTTACTTTAAACCAGGGGTGTCAAACATACGGCCCGCGGGCCGGAACCGGCCCCCAAGGAGGTTCGATCAGGCCCGCAGGATAATTTGAAAGTGGAAAAAATGCATAAAAGACATGGAATTAATATTTTTAATTCGCTGCAATTCATGGATTATCCGCTAAGGGGCGCACTCTTTCCATCAGAGTAGAAGACAAGCCGCATCACTGAGACAGACTGAAAACAGCAGACGGTATCAATGCGCCATCTGCTGCTTGTTACGACGTTGTTAATACCTTGGTCTCTACCTCTCCGCTACACCCTCATTAGCCAAAATGTCGTTATCCAAACGGAGAAAAGTAGATAAGGAGTGTAGAATTTTCAAAGAAAAATGGACCACGTCCTATTTATTTACAGAGATGCACGGAAAACCTTCGTGCTTGGTGTGTTTGCAACAAGTTTCGGTATTGAAGGAATATAATATTCGACGCCACTACGAGACTCATCACAGCGAAAAATATGACGGCTCGCAAGGACAACTGAGAAGAGATAAGATTAACGAATTGCTGAGGAAACAGCAGTCAACTTTCATCCAGAGCCGAGAAGTCAGTGAAGCAGCGGTAAAAGCCAGCTACCTAATTGCTAGCGAAATAGCATTAGCATCGAAGCCGTTTTCCGACGGTGACTTTGTTAAACGATGCATGATGAAGGCGGCTGAACTTGTATGTCCCGAGAAGCGACAAGCTTTTGCCAATATTAGCCTGACGAGGAATACTATAGCAGAGAGGATTTCGGAACTATCGGCAGATTTAGACAGTCAATTGAAACAGAGAGTCAAGTCATTTATTGCATTTTCCGTGGCAATTGACGAGAGCACTGACATCACAGACGTGGCCCAACTGGCCATATTTATTCGAGGAGTTGATGAGACATTGACTGTTACTGAAGAGTTTCTTGAGTTGGTGCCAATGATGGACACCACAACAGCCGAGGACATTTTCGGCTCTGTCGTTGCTGCATTGGACAGAGTTGGAGTGGACTGGTCCCGCGCTGTCAGCCTGGCTACAGACGGCGCGCCATCCATGGTCGGAAAGAAAGCAGGTGTCGCGACAAAGTTCAAAGACAAAGTACAAGCCCTTAATGGAGGAGATCGTTTCTGGACATTTCACTGTATTTTGCACCAGGAGGCATTGTGTTGCAAGTCGCTGAAAATAGACCACGTCATGGAGGTGGTTGTTCGCACTGTAAATTTCATCCGGTCCAGAGGTCTGAACCATCGTCAGTTTGACAAACTTCTCAGCGACAGCAACATTACCCACAGCCTGCCATACCACACTGAAGTGAGATGGTTAAGCCGAGGCGCTGTGCTGAGGCATTTCTTTGATCTGCGAGAGGAAATCGGACAGTTCATGGAGAAAAAAGGAAAACCGGTGTTGGAATTACAATCTCAGGAATGGCTACGGGACCTTGCATTCTTGGTTGATATTACTGAACACTTGAACAATCTGAACAAAATGTTGCAAGGCCGCAAAAAAGTTGTCACACAGTTTTCTGACAACATACATGCATTTAAGTTGAAGCTGACTTTGTGGGAGATGCAACTGGCAAATGGCAACCCTGCTCATTTCCCCTGTCTGAGAGATGTGTGTGTGACCAGACCTGATGCGGACATGAAACGGTACAAAGACAAAATTGCAGGACTACTGCGGGAGTTTGAGAAACGTTTTCAGGTATTTGGTGAACTTGAGACAGAATTTTCAGTTTTTCGCTCACCTTTCACAGTTAAAGCTTCCGATCTGCCGGTCGAAATTCAGCTAGAGATAATTGATTTGCAGTGTGATGCAGATTTGAAGGGAAAATTTGCCTCTGTAGGTCTGGACAGATTTTATCAGTATCTACTACCAGGGTACCCCAAATTAACAGCCCTGGCTGCTAAAATTTTGTGCATGTTTGGGACAACCTACCTTTGTGAACAAATTTTCTCAGTGATGAATATCAATAAAACAAAAATGCGTTCAAGGCTCACAAACAAGCACTTAAATGACATTCTGAAAGTGACAGCTAGTCAGGACATGACACCTGGTGTTGATGCACTTGTACAGGCCAAAAGATGCCAAGTTTCAGGAACAAATACAAGTCCAGACTAGACTAACACCTTTAAAATGCTGCCTTAGATACTGTTTGCATTGAAAGAATACAGCTCTGTGAAGATGAATCCTTACTGTGGTGATTTAAAAAATGTGCACTTTAATGTTAGTCAGCAGCTTCAAAACAAAAGTTGTGTGATGGAATTCTACTGTTCATACAACTCCATACATTTTCAGTATGTATTGTATGTGTATGTATGTTTCATGTATGAAGTTTAGTTTTGTAAGGTGTACGCAGGGATTACATTTAGATTTTATATGCGTATGTGTAAGTGGTTTAAAAATTCCTTTCTTTAAAAGTCTCATTTAATCTTAAAGTGCATTACTATATTTTTCAGTACCAATTAAAGTTTTGTGCCTTTGTACAATCAGTGGGATCAGTTGCAATGCATATTTGTGAATGATACAAGTAAATTGCACATTTGTCTAAGGAAATATGAGGTGTTTCATGAAATGTTTTGTAAAAGGATAGTTCATTAAATTTCAATATTTTCCTAATGTTCTTGTGCTTCTTTACATCAAAACAAAGGAAAGACATGATATTTTGGTTATTTATAGCAGAGTATGGTATAATTTTAATGGTCCGGCCCACTTGACATCTCCCTAGGCCGTATGTGGCCCACGATGCGAAATGAGTTTGACACCCCTGCTTTAAACCATGACATGGCATACTTTACTAACTAATATTGTTATTTGTCAGATGAACACCAACTTCCACATGCGAAAACATCGACATATTTGTATTAACGTTACGTTAAGATGAAACAGTGCTTACCGTGAGGTTTTGACAGCAGCACCAAAGCAGTCTCCATCCTATTGATTCCTACCCGTCGCAGACTGCCAATTTTTCCCTTCCTGTGGCGCGAATATGTTGCTGGGCAGAATTCAGATTCACTGTCCATCACATCAACAGTGTGTGTAGTAAAGACATCCAGACGCTCATTTAACGATGCTTCCAAATGACCCGCGAACAACTGAGAAACTTTTAATACATCGTTCCGACATAGTTAATACGTCGCTGCGATGTATATATTTCCATCATAATACGATGTCCAGACGCTCAATAAACGATGCTTCCAAATGACCCGCGAACAACTGAGAAACTGTTAATACATCGTTCCGACATAGTTCATACGTCGCTGCGATGTATATATTTCCATCATAATACGATGTCCAGACGCTCAATAAACGATGCTTCCAAATGACCCGCGAACAACTAAGGAACTGTTAATACATCGTTCCGACATAGTTAATACGTCGCTGCGATGTATATATTTCCATCATAATACGATGTCCAGACGCTCAATAAACGATGCTTCCAAATGACCCGCGAACAACTGAGGAACTGTTAACACATCTCACCGACATAGTTAATACGTCGCTGCGATGTATAGATTGCGATCATAATAAGACGTCCAGACTCTCAATAAACGATGCTTCATTATTCTTCTTTATGACCCGCGATCAATTGCAGACGAAGCGATCAATTACATACGTCGTGCCGACGTATGTGTGCTTACTGGGGTTATGTAGTGACGTAATTTCGCCTACTGACAACATGGTTGGGGAAATCTCTTTTTCATCAAACCGCAGTTTTTGCAAGTTACTGCAATTTCATCGCATAAAATTGCACAAATAAAGCGTGCCGCATAATCAAGGATTTCTGCCCGCAACAATCACAAAACTCTGAATTTGTCTGGAGGGACTGATAAGCGTTGTGACTTACACATTTACAGCGTCGGCTTTTTTGCCAGTTTTTCTTCCTGTTCTAGGAAGCGACTGGATTGCCTTTTGCTTGTAAACCGTGTTTGTGTTCTTCATATTTATGTAGAATTGCTCTTATGTAAAATATGTGGCTCTGGTAGATTGATTGCAAACACCGCCTCTTTTATGTGAACGCGCGTCTCTAGATTGGTAAACCCGGGTTGAGTCAACTAGTTGATAAACGTTGTGGCACAGTTTAACCGTGGTTGTTAGGGTTAGTGTAGCTGGGGAACTGAAAGGAATCCAGGGCATGTTAAACTTGATTTGTAGTAGCCTACAGGCCCCTGGACAACGACAAACAAAAAATATGAATGCGTCATTGTCCCCACCACTTCTGGAAATACACTTCCGAATGCGTCTCTGTCCCCACCACATTTCAAACCAAACTGACGCCCATGGTGAGTAGGAGTCTTGGAGTGGCGATCTGTGTGATAGTTTCCCTAGCCGGCCTAGCAAGCCCGACCGGCATCCTTCTGATTCCTCCCTGCCTTCCTTGCCTGCCGCGGCCGACAACAATCCAACAAGCGTCCGGTGGATGTCCTCCGGAGGACAAGTCATGCCTTTGCGGTGAAAATATTTTGTTTATTTCCCCCTCAAAAATAGGTAATTGAGCACTGTAGTGGTTATGACCATATCACTGACTAGAGGGAGACAAGGGGAAGCCACAGATTAAATACACAGGGTAAATGAGCAAACAAGGAACAGGTGACACTAGGGCTGGGGAAAAACCAAAAGTCCATGGCGCTACAAAACGGGGCCGTGGAACTCGGGGAATGGAGGGCACTAGGGAACAGAGGGCACTCTGGAACAGGGGACAGTGGGCACAGGGAACAGTGGGACCTGGGACCTGGAGACAGAGGGCACTCAGGACTGGACAGACTCAGACAGGACACACCCAGACAGGACAGACTCAGACTCAGGGGTAGGGAAAGGGATAGGAACAAGGATAATTATGGGCAGGGCCGCCTTAACCTAATGTTAGGCCCCGGGGCTGAGAGGTTTTGTAGGCCCCCCATCCCCTCGATTTACAGAGTCTCATTTTAAAAAAGTGTAATATCTAGGTAATCTACATCACAAAATGCATTTCAATCAGGAGAGACTTTGTTTGCAGATATGCAAAAGAACAATATTTATTATACAACTGCATGACAACAATGTATGAGTCTTTTGGAGATTAGACTCAATCAAATTAATATTTTTTAAAGGGGTAGAGAATAGGAAACATATCCCCCAAAACATGACGGGAATTATAAATTAGAAGATATGATTAGTGTACACTAATCACATGCGTTTGTAAAAGCCTTCTAGCATATATACCTTAATACTTACCTCCTGCGGCAACAGATCTGAAACTAGAACTATCGGTGAATTGATACAACCCCCAAAACTGAAGTAAATAATTCCCGCAATTCGGTCAGGCAGACACATCCGCAGAACGGAAAGAATAATGTATCTCACTGAAGTGTCAATTCAGGTCAGCGACACACTGAATACCTGTGTATCTGAAAATAGAAGGAACAACTTCTTCTTCTTCTTCTTCAACACGCAGCCGCTTGGCAATTCAGGCCGGGAAAAAGATGGCAATTCAGTCCGGCTACCACACATATTTTTTTATATGTATATTTTAAATTACTTACTTTACCTTAACTTACTTAAACGTACTTAACCTTAACTTACTTTACCTTAACTTACTTAAACGTACTTAACCTTAACTTACTTTACCTTAACTTACTTAAAAATACTTACCTTAACTTACTTAACGATGGCCGGAATGTCAATACTGGGCATACGTCACCACATACAAAGAATGTGCGACATGAGCGGCACACACTACCACCACCACCATATGCATGCTTACCGGAATAAGCTTCGAGATCTGGTAAAGTTTATTTATTAACTTGTTGCTTGCCATTATACAATTCTGACCTCCGCACAGGGTCCAGTTTACAGCCTTAACATAACACGGCACAGCGTACGGGTAGCTGACCTACCCCTCACACGCGTATGGTTTTGGACTGCAAAACATGGTACATACGAGATGCCAACATGTAATTGTGCAAGAATAAACTTATTGAATGTGAGAATTCATCAGATTATGATAAAACACCACCACCAATATATGCTTGATTACAATGGTTACTGAGGTGAAATATTAGCTTTGATGAGACGAGCTTTAATGATGGTTACACCACATTAAACGTAGGGAAATTACCAAGGGAGCTAGTAAGAACATTATCAATGACATAGTCCATCATAGAAATAAAGCAGGAGAAAGCACTGCTTGGCCACAAAACAGCACCTCTGCGTTAAGCATGTTAGCATATAAGCAGTATGAAATAAATGTAGCCAGAAGCATGAGAAAGGCCACGTTCAACGTCAGTGCTAATCTCGCGTATTTACGCTGCGATAAGATAATGCTCTACGTTGAGCATGGTCCAATAAAGTCAGTTTGACCATCCTGCAATGGACAGTTTAAACATGCCGTAGAGAAAACAGATTAAAGGTGCTGAATGATGAGGTCAAGTTTGGACCACACTGCGATGACGTCATGTAAAACATGCTCAAGATGAGACGTCGAACATGATGAGATCCTGTTAGAAGTACGGCAAGAAAGGTCCTTGCTGCAAGATGAAATACTGTTAAACGTAATACAGAGATGAGAACTTGATCAACTTGCTGCAAAGATGAGTTTGCGTTAACAACTTGATAGAATGATGAATAACCACCGCTTTGCCAGGTAAGATTGAACTACCGCTGCCATAGCTAGCAGGCGAATCCCCCCAAGCTAATGAAGCATGAGTAAAAGCTAGTGCACGCATCAGTTATTAACTGTTATTTCAATTTAGCATCTTGTAGTGCTCAGATACGAAGCCGATGCTAGCGCAATTTAAGATGGAAAGTTTAACAAACAGAGTAGTGATGAACCGACCTACCACCGGTTCTATGCATCACTTACCCGAGAGCAGCCAAGCATCTGAGATTAGAAAAAAATGCAGCAATAAAGCACTGCATAGTGCTGCACAGGTTTAAAGAGTTCGGCGCAAACCGATAATATCCGGGCCGTCACGTAAGTTGCCTAACCAGCAGTGTGACAGGCATGAAACGATAAAACCTGTCGAGAAACGATTAAATAATAGTGTGTTATGTGTTATGGAAAAATCATTCAGGGTGCAGCAGGTGTAGATTAGTTACTAAGTAAAATAATTGAGAATGAAACAAATACAAAGAAATAGTCGTAGACTGAAACCAATGTAGGTTTTTGTAATTTATTGAAGTACATATATTCTGCACAGAATAGGAGAACTAGTTCACAGACCGCACGCAGCAATTTGTGAAGGAGTCCTCAACGTAAACATGAGAATCACAGGCTTATATAGGCATACACAGATAAGGCATAGACAAGTGACATCAACACATGCATAATGACATCTGTTTCTTCACAAAGTCTCCAAACTATCTTGGCTTTTGACGTACAATGCAAATCAGAGAGACAAGCTGAGGTGCCTAAAAGTCTGTCAGATAGTTTAACAGTTTAATCTGTAGACTTTGTGACTCCTGTTGTATTTCAGTAGAACAATATAAGCTTTCTCACAGACAAATGTAGATAACTCCTTGTGGAATAAATAAGAAGAGTACATACAGAAAGTCAAAGTTAATTTAGGTAAAATATAATTTTGCCATTACACTCCACTCTTTTGATTAAAACCTAATCACAATAATCCAAATTATATTTTGAACAGAGGATATACTATGCATGCATTTTGTGATGGGCTGAAAGAAAAACCGTGTCACCTGTAAAATGTGAAAGAAAACAAAACAAACAAAACAAAACACACACCACTCTTAAGTTAAATGAAACCAAACAAAATGAGATTAATGATTCAAGAGTGTCTGTACAATAAAAAAAAACTACACTGTGTCTGATTTGAGTCGTCAGCTTTTTAGTCATATTTGGGAAAGTTGTTAAAGCCAGAGTTTTACAATTACAGTCAAATTCTCAAGACTCTGAACTTTATCAATATTGTGTGAATTGGCTACTGTCCTATACTAAGGCAAAAGGCCTGATACGCATTTCTCTCCTTCCCCTGTCACCTTTCGCTTTACCCTAATGAATCTGCCCGATGGAGGAATGTAATGCGCGTAGTGATGAGTGGCATGCACGGGGGAAGACAATACGGTAATTGAAGGGGGGTCAGATAAATTAAAGCGCATCTACCCGTCCATAAGGGCGGCAGAAATTGATATCAGGAGTTACCACAGAGCCAGACAAAATCCACTAACGAGCCCGCACCAGAATCATCTGGCCAGCGCAGCAAGTGGGTTTTGGATGGATCCAGAATGGATGCCTTGATGACCCCTGGAGATGAAAACAAGCATGCGCTAAGTTTAAATTCCATGCTTCCGCATGTGTTGTTCAGTGTGCGCTTGCAGCCGGTAGTCGAACCTAGGTAATGGGACCCCAAATGGCGAGCGCGTTCTATGCGAAGGTCATGAGTCAGATTTTTCATGAGGCTGTGATGAAATTGACCAATAGCATCGGATGCTTTACCATTTCTAGTTTTAATCAATGTACCATTACGGGAACGCACGAGACGATTAGTGAACTCAGCACACGCACACGGTTGGGACGGTGAAGTGTAAAATTGTTCTTTTTTCATCACGACATCCATGAGGGCGGTCATTACACAGATTGTATCATGCAGACTTAACGGTTGTGGTTTAACGGGTGCGGCCTGTTTTTGTGAGAGGGCGAAGAGAGAACAGACGTAACAAGACTCATTATAACCCACATCGCGAGTGAACTTTTTGATTGAGCCTAACCAACTATTTGTAGAGATGGCTCCGCCATCCTCATTAGAGGAGGACATCCATGTGGATGATAAAGAGTCTAATGTTTGTGTTAAGTGTGGTGGGTGTGTAATGTCAGGTTTGGGAGGTGATACAACGTCGAGGTAAAAAGCACCACAGGGGTCAGTCTCAGAAACCCATGCACGCACCACAAAATAACCTTGGTCAGTGAATTGAGCATCTTTCAGTGTCAGTAACATAGCAGGAGAAGAAAATGTAACTCCTTTAATTGACAGTCGGTTAGTCAAAAGTGGAGGTGGTGTTGACAATTACAATAAGGTTTGGCCTATTGTAGTTGAACTGTGGGTGCCATTGTCTAGAAAAAGAGTAAGGGAAAACGTGCAACGCGCCACTTTCCACTGTTCTCTGCTGCGTGGTTGTCATAGTACATGGAAAGGTCAGTGTCGTTAAAATCATAAAAGGGAGTAGTTATGCTGACTGGTGTTTTGTCAAACTTTTCTAACAAACAAGGCGATAATCAGACATACAGTGATAATAAAGAAACTGGTTACACATCTGATAACTTCACACAAACGCGGCTGCCGCCATTGAATTCTCCATGTCCTCTGTTGCTCCATGCTGTGATGGAGAGAGAGAGAGAGTGTCTGCTCCCGGTGGAATGTGCTGTGTGTGTGTGTTGAGCACAGCTTGAGGAATGTCTGTCAGAGGGAGAATGTGTGTGTGTCGTCACCGCTGCTGTTGCTGTATATGTATGGAAAAGTAGTACGATACCAAATGATTTGGCTTTTGGTGATGCTTTTTGGCCGTTTTGTCAAACGGCCTTTTCCCACGTAGTCGTCTCGGGGGGGAAAATAATCACTCTCAATAGTTTAGTCATTAACACTGGCTTGTGTTAATACAGCAAAACCCTGTATAAGAGCAAGAGAAAAAAGTCCAATAAACATTTGTTTAGAGGGAAGAATCACCAACATAAAGTGTTTTACTTTGATTAGCACTTAATGCAATGTAGACAGTTTGTAATTTATTAGCTTAAAAATACAAAATGAAGACTATAATGCAAGTTTAAAAACAATTGACTGGGGCAAAATCTTAAATGAACTGAGTGTAGCTTTAAACCTGATATAAATCCAATACCGCGTTGTAATCTAGTCAAAACAAAACAAGTGTGAATTAACAAAATATATGTTTATTTCAAGGCATTATTGTCAAGCAATACAAAGTAATGATAATCAAAATTTGTGAATAACTAGAATTGTAATGAATTAAAGTTATGTGGGTTATTGAAAACGCGGGCACTTTAATTAACAATCAATATAAGTGTTACCTGACCAGGGACAGAAATCACATAATATAATGTATGAATTATGCATTTTGCTCAAGTCCAACATTCAGACTGAAAACTGTCCCTGCAGAGAACAAGGAATGCTTTGTCCCCAATTGTGCTAAACTAGAAACCTTATTTATTAGCCAACGCTACAAACTTAATTATAGGCATTTTATTAGGCCTTTAAGCTGGGAAGGCTAGACAAGTTATGTTATTTAAAGCTACAGCTTGCAACTTTGATAAAAACCTATCTCAATATTTGCTTACACCAATCAGATCATCTGTGGAAACAAATTAGGGAAACAACCAAATTGCATACTAAAATATGTTTTAGAAATAGGTAATACACTAACAGAATATTGATTCATATTTATTCAGTTTAACAGTTTGACTGCAGTTCACTACTATATCCCTCCTGTTTGAGGCATGAAAAACTCATGACTCGAACACTCAAACACGCAGCATATATAAATAATGTTTAGTGGTTTATCCATTAACATTGTCATGTGTTACCCAGAAATACCTGTATAAAAGCAACAATAGTTAAAACAATCACCAAAATTAAACGTTTTCAACATCATGTTAAAGTTTAAACGATTTGTCATATAGTAACTCAAAATGCAAACAAAGTCTATAGTGCAGTTCTACTGAGAACGCACTATATGGTTTATAGCTAAAACATGTATCAAAAATCATGGCTGAACCTAAAATTCAACATCCAAATGCCTCTCTCCTTCACATGCACAAACCCTGCCTTATGTTATCTTTGGGTGTGTGTGTGTGTGTGTGTGTGAAAGCCCCTACCTTGGCTGCTTCTTTGAGCTTCTGTAAGGAAAGAAACAAACACACTCCTCCTTTTTGCATTGTAACACACACATTCAACACCTTTAAAAAAGATGTTGCCTCACAGTTTAGAAAACTGTAAGTGTTCAAATAAATTCTGTTAGCCAATTAAATTGTTTTAGCAACTAATCATTTTAATTGATTAGTAGGTCTAATTGATAGACAACCCTAAAACATGACAAAGAGACTCAAAATGTTCTTCCTATCTAACTAAAATGATTCACTGGCCTGAAAACTGTATGTATAATGCGTGTTGTTGTCTGCTATCTGTGTGTGTTTCTCTGGGAGTGTCTGCCAGCTGTCCCTCTTCAAGGACAGAGGAGAGCCGTGTTATCGGAGTGTGGCTAATTAATTTGGAAGAAAGTCCAAAGTAACCCTAACAGAGGCATGTGAAAGTATTTCAGGCTGTCATGCAAAAATATAAAAACAGATCAGAATTTGACATTCCGTGTCCACTGGAGCACTGAGGAAAAAAGGAAAGTTAGACAATGCATCAACAGTAACACATTTATGTAACATCCCCTTTAATCCCCTGAAGAATAGTGTACGAAGTAAGTCCGTAACACTAAATGTTTTTACAAGAGCTCAAAATTCCTACTTATCTAAAGGAAAATCAAACTTGGTTAGAAACGACTCCCAACAGTTAATAGGGAGTTAAAACCGGAAAAACGCATGAGTTCACTTCCTGTCTTAGAGGTGTGGTTTTTCTGGGACTTGTAGTCTGAGTTGTCGTGTGATGACTACAAGCAGAAAAAGAAACAGTGATCAAATGGACATCAACGTTTGGTGTTGCTCAGAGAGTGAAACATTAATTGAAAAAAAAACTATTTTTACCGTGCACAACGAATTGTGTGTTTGAAGCACAGGTGTCACTCAACAGGTGGGCACCTGCAGGCACAAACACGCGCTTGTAGCGAAGATGTTTTCTGAACTAATCAGTGCAGTCAGTCGGTCTGTCACAGTCCAGTCAGAAAAAAAAAGTCCTGATAGTGTCCCTATAGGAGACAAAAACAAACAGGATGTGAGACAATGAGTAATGAAATATATGCTGTTGTTTATCAGTCAAGTGAAGAGCACTGAAGCTCATCCTTTAATCAAAAAAAAAAAAAAAAACGTATCTGTGTGTTCTTCATCTGGAACAAAAAATAAAAACGAGAGTGCACAGTAATTTTTTGTTGTGACTTCGTGTGTATCTAACAATTTTACGTCTTATCAGACGGGAGGCTTAACAGTCTGACAGAGAGAAACGCACACTTGGAGCTTTAAGCAAAAAGTGTGTGTTTATAATGTGTCCAGAAAATTAGTCAACTAATGATTGGTATTCAGACACAATTTCAAAAACTTACTGAAAACAAACGTCATTCAGAAATGGAGACATTTAAACTTTCTGCCCAGTAAGTAGGCTCGTGCAACTAAAGCTTTGGAGGGAGTAAAATTAGTTTGTGGCCTGTTTTAGTTTTCCCCTTGGATAATCTGTAGGAAAACCTGTCAGAAAAAAAACTTTCTAATTTGCCGTCTATTCTACCTAAAAGGAAATAAAATTATTAACCCATTTTCCGCAATAAAATGACCAGTGTTAATTCTGTTTAACTCTTAACATTTTAATTTTAGAACCCCAAGACACACTCAAATTCATGAGCGTTGCTAATGTCAAATGCACACGTCAGGCAGCTGTTACAGGATCTGAGAAAATACATAGGCTAGTCTACTGTAAATTGGGGTAAAATCTGTCAAGAATATCTCTTTCAGAAACGTTTTTGGAAACTATCATTGTATCACTTTGTATCCTAAATAGCAAACAAAACAAAGAGCAAGACAGTGTATCAGTGCGAAGCAGTTTCTTCATTGCAAAGCATGTGTGTGCATATTGTTTTGAGTGTGTGCGTCACTCATCTGTAGCCGTCGTGAGCGTGGTTCCCAGACATTTCAGCACCTCCGCCCGTTTGTTTCTCTGTCCCACTTTCCTTTGGATGAGGACACATCTGTCTCCAATGTCCGTGCTGACCACAGTTGAAACAAGTGACTTTATCCACTTGTTGAATGTTGCCACGGAGTCGTCTCCCCCTGCCTCTCGCCTGCCCCGTGGGGTGTCCCTTGTCACTATAGACAACAGCAGCCGTCAGGGTTTCCAACAGTTCCATCTGTTTCTCCTCGCTGTGTTTTTGAGACCTTCTGTCCATGTTTCTAGATACCCGCTCGATGTCCAACAGGAGGAGCAGGTCTATCAGGCGTGGGTCAAGGTCTTTGAGTTCTGTCCGCTGCTGATGCAGTGGAGGGGCTGAGGCAGGGAGTGGATCAGGTTTCTTCTCCTCTGGCATGCACGTGGTCTGTGGCTGATCGGGCACGGCTGGTCTGTGGTGGGTGAGATGGTGTTGGCGGAGGGCTTCCAAGTGGGAAACCCACGTCACTAGGACTCGGACAAAGAGAATAAGGTGCATTAGTGTGTGTATGCATGTTAGTGTTCAGCAGAGATAGCTCAGGTTTGCAAATTCATTGCCTCCCTGATGTTGGCTTCATTTATTTCTAAATCCTGTCTCAGATCTTTTAGCTTGCCCGTGCACAGCGTTCCCTTTTCAGGAAAGCCAAAAACTCTCAACCCAATATGGTACACGTTTAACACTCGGAAGACCGTATTTTTATTTATTTTTTATTTTATCTCCCCATTTCCTCAAAGAGTGTCCCTGCCAGGGCGGGTGACGACGAATGATTGGAGCCCATTTCAATGCCGAAATGAGGGAAAACGTTTTCTTAACCTTGCTTGTAAGTCGTCACTTACAAGGCCGCTTTCGGACATAAAGCGACAGAAAAAAAACGAACAAGGGTTTAATTCCCGGAAAAACCACCTAAAAACCGTAAGCAAGTCAATGTTGCTTAAATCAAGGGTTTAATTCCCGGAAAAACCACCTAAAAACCGTAAGCAAGTCAATGTTGCTTAAGACGTCACCCGAATTCCGCCCTGAGGGGTTTCTCTGAGATACGGTCATCTGAGTGTCCTTTATACAATCACAATAACAAGAAAAAACCCCAAAAGGTCTTCAGTCATATCACGTGTCAAACGACTGTATTTGATTCTTATGTTGTCACAAGTCAATTCAAATTATTGTAATTTTAGAAAACATAAACTTACCCTGCTGTTAGAAGTTTTTCCTTTTCCTGTATCAGTGTGGAGTGTTCCAGGAGAGCTCTGTGCCCGCCTGCTGACCCTCTCACTCTGAAAGCTTTTGTTTAGAAGTTTTGAGGCGTTATCTCTGACCTTGGAGGGTGCAGAAATCCGGAGTGCAGATCCTCAGCACAAAAGCACAGAGACTCTTCGGCTCACATCCAGCACCGATCCTGCCGACAACGCCAAATTGTTATGGAAAAATCATTCAGGGTGCAGCAGGTGTAGATTAGTTACTAAGTAAAATAATTGAGAATGAAACAAATACAAAGAAATAGTCGTAGACTGAAACCAATGTAGGTTTTTGTAATTTATTGAAGTACATATATTCTGCGCAGAATAGGAGAACTAGTTCACAGACCGCACGCAGCAATTTGTGAAGGAGTCCTCAACGTAAACATGAGAATCACAGGCTTATATAGGCACACAGATAAGGCATAGACAAGTGACATCAACACATGCATAATGACATCTGTTTCTTCACAAAGTCTCCAAACTATCTTGGCTTTTGACGTACAATGCGAATCAGAGAGACAAGCTGAGGTGCCTAAAAGTCTGTCAGATAGTTTAACAGTTTAATCTGTAGACTTTGTGACTCCTGTTGTATTTCAGTAGAACAATATAAGCTTTCTCACAGACAAATGTAGATAACTCCTTGTGGAATAAATAAGAAGAGTACATACAGAAAGTCAAAGTTAATTTAGGTAAAATATAATTTTGCCATTACAGTTGATAGCCGCAACGATGATATGGTGTCGTCGTACACAATAACGCAATTAGTGCTGAGATATCTTACATCGGCTAAGCCTGAAACTTAGAACCACCAAGCAACATCTAAAACTAGAAAACTAGCTGAAGCACTTTCTCAACCCTACTCCATACTGTGGCCAACTGATGAATCACAGACTCAAAAGACATGATTGCGTTGATAGAACATATGTCCATTAGCGTCACCAACGAATACGCAACCATATGTCTTGCTGTGTGTGGTGATTTGATGCGGTCAAAACTGCGTGCGCTCCTCTGATAACCGCGCCCTCTGTACCCAGGCGCGGATTAATGCACAGGCTTGCTAGGCTGTAGCCTAGGGGCCCCATGTGTGCAGGGGCCTCAGATTGGCCAGACAATTTTTTTTTTATTTTAAATTTACTTCAGCGTGAACAAAAAAAGACCCTAATTGGCCCATAAGAAACATTTAAAAAAAACAAGCAGGTGATTGGGTAGATTGGATATCCAATCAGCTGCTGCTGGTCAAATCATGTCAATCATTTTCATTCATGTCACTACTATTACTGGACGGCATAGTGGCAGAATGGCCGAAAGAAAGCATGAAAGTGGAGCACAAAAACGCAAAATACAAAGGTTAAGAGAACAACGTGACCAAGATATCCTGAAAAAAATCCCTAAATTGACTGGATATTTCAAGGCTGCTGAATCTTCATTCAGTCGAAGACGAGTTCCACAGCAGGAGGACTGCCAGCTACCATCAGCTAACATCGGAGCTGGGGTTGAAACGTTTGCAGCGGATCCTTAGCTGTTGCAGCAGCTAGCTCATCATGTCATCGGTAATATTTCAGGGAATTTGGGGGAGTTATTCCACAATGCAGTGTTTCCTCTATGTTGATTTTATTGTGGCACTTTCTTCCGAGTCGACTATTAAACGAACAGCTCCACCAAAAACGTCACAGCGGGAGATGGCTTTGAAACGCAGATACCAAAATCAAGGTAAAAAATAAATACCAAGCTAAGGCTAACAGTACAAGAAACATAAACAGGCTAACTGCTATCGATCTCACGACGTGACTTTTTGCCCGAAGACAGTGTTGTGGAGAGTGAAACGGGAGACTAGAAAAAGGCGTTCAGGTAGTGTGTTGTTAGGATGGCTAGGCTACTACAGTAGGCTAAATCATAGGCTCCTGTTATCTAAAAGATTTTGAAGGTAATAATGGCTCAATATCTAAATGATTTGACAATGTGGATGAGGTCGTTATAAATGGATGGCCTGCAGCTTAAAGCACAATTCATTTGGATACAAGCGTTTTGCAAGATAGACGGGATTCTGAACAGCGATGCTCGCGCTGCATGCGCTGCATGCGCGCACGCACACACACTAACTAACACACACACACACAGCAGAGGTGTGTTACAACACGCAGCACATGCACCTGACTGGGAAAGATAGCGCTACGCTCCTTACTGTAAGTAGGGTACAATAAAACCTAAAAGTAAATGCGTATCAATACCCACTCACCTGTCTACAGGCATACACATGTAGGAAGCGATATATTTCAGTCTCTGTCTGGGTGCAGTCCACTCTCGTCCACCGCGCTGTTTACACAAACACAGCTCTTCTCTACTCTAAATAGCGAATTTTGACAAACAAGCTAAAACAAAAGCTGTCGGTTTGTAGTCTAACTGTTTATCTTAGTTTGCCTCAAATCTTGAAATGTGGACAAACTTAACTGCTGGCTAAACTAACCATCCTCTGCTGGAGCATTTATGGATGTATTATAAGACCAAAACAAACCAACGTGGCTACTTAATATGCACGTAAATGACGCAGTCTTTATGTTCAGTCTTCATTCTTGATGATGATGCTGGTTGTATTTTGGCCCTCTTGACTCCTGACTAGGTAGAAATTAAGTAAATTTGCACAATGATATGGTGTTAGGCCTAGACCCGATTTGTTAGGAATACCAGTTGTACCATAAAATAGGATGAGAAACTGTAATGTTTTATTACAATTCTATTCAACAATATATATTGGGGGTAGGGCTGCACGATTATGCCAAAATGATAATCACGATTATTTTGATCAATATTGAGATTACGATTAATTATCACAATTATTTGTTGATTTTAGCCAAAACAAATTTTATTGTCACATAATTATAGCCTACAATTATAACTGCTTTTACATCCATATTGCGCTACATTCTTACTAATACATCCGTTGTGCGACCGCTTTCCACACATGCATTTTTGCCGTGAAATATACAGGCAACGCAATTTTCTGTTCACGTTAACGGTGCATGTGGTGCCTGGTATCTACCAGACGAAATAGCTACGCGGATTTCTGTGGCTCATTACACTGCTACTTACATGTCTGCGTTGCGCTCTGATGCTCCGAAACCCACATTAGAGGCAACATAAACATCGCTGCATGTCACGCTGGTAAACACTAATAACACGTTACACAGCAGGTAGCGTTAGCCTACCGTTAGCCACAGTAGTAACTGGATTAAACACGGCTAAAATGCTGACAGCTAAACGGTGTAGTGTGTCTGTATTTCACTGTAGGATTCCAACAGCGGGACGTCCAACAGTCTGCTGCTAAAGCTATGAGCTAAAAGACACAAAACTAGCACTATGGTCACTGCTGTTGTCTGAAAAACAAAACGGACGGGACAAAATGTTGTGTTTACTGGTAAACTGGTAAACATCGTGACCGGCTTATGATGACCGACTGCTACCTGTTGTGGAGTTTCCCTCACGTTACTCTGTCCTCTGTGACGGTCTACATCTAGAAACTAAGCTGCGCGGTGCAGGCAGGGAACAGCTCTGATTGGCTCATGGAGACATGTGATCAGACAGTGGTTTATGGAGCGCTAGATTGGCTTTGCAAAAATTGTTCTATGAAGGGAATGACGCTTTTTAAATATCGCTCGATCACGCAAATTTGATCGTGGGAAGCCAAAATCGTGATCGTGATTAAAATTTGATTAATTGTACGGCCCTAAGTGGACCATGCATGGCACTAAATACATTTTTTCAGTAAAGCACAACGATTAAGGGGGGGGGGCCTCACACAAAGAGCAGCCTAGGGGCCCCTGACCACCTTAATCCTCCCCTGTCTGTACCTCTTGAAAGGTTCCTACCTAGACAGACAAGACTCGAAAGCACACCAGTGAAACCGGTGGAAACGAGTCCTACAACCAATGATTGAAACTCTACAATCCTGTAATGATAGACCACTACCTAATACCATAATTATTGCTCTACTTACACGAGCATGAAGCAATAAGTATGCAGGCAGCAGAACGATGAATAAAACGATATCAAAATGTTGATGCGAAAATGAATCCCCCATACACACTGTGTAACGTCTGCAATGAATTACTGCTAATGATGTGATAGCTCTGAAGATAACTTAACGTGCGTGATGCTTCCCAAGAGAAAAGAAACAAACCTGCCCAAAATTAAAAACGATAATGTAACCACAGACGTGCCACAATGAGAGATGAAAAGCATAGACGTTACTCAACCTATTAACGATCAAATGTAGCATTGTGATGCTGAATGTATGCCAGCCATAGATAAGAGAAGAACAGAGAAGATAGACTTATTAATATATTATATATATATATTAATTATTATATTATATATATTATATATTATATATATTATATATATATTATATACATATATACATATGAGTAAGTAGCCTATTGCTCATGATGATGTAAGGTTTAGAGTGGAGTTAATTCATATTTTAAAGTCAAAAGGCTCATAATTCAATATAATTTATTTAAGTTATTACTAAAAATGTATTTTACAATGTCTAGTCAGTTAATCATTTATATATCCATGTTCACACGATTAGTTAAATGCTTTTTTATTTTTTTTATTATTATTATTATTATTATTATTATTATACACCGGATATTCTCTTAAACTACCACACCACAGATTCCCTCCATGGATGTATTAAGAGAGATTCCCTCACGTTTACCTCAGTCTAATTTCTCGCTTGTGATTGGTTAGTTCAGTCACGTGGAAATCCGAACAAGGAAGTGAGTGGTGTTCAGTAAAGTACCGCTTGAGAAAGTTAACATCCTGCTGTTTAATATATATATAAATATATATATAAATATATATAAATATATATATATATATATATATATATATATATAAATATATATATATATATATATATAGATATAGATATAGATATAGAGATAGAGATAGAGAGAGCAGACATGTATTATTGAAGCTCCTACAGAAATGACAAATAGTTTTAAACTGAGATAAACCTACTAACTTCTCCAAAAAACAAAAAAACAAACCTGAACAAGAGGAAAACTGCGAGAAGAAGACTTTTGGGAAGAAAATCATCAAGGAAAAGATTTTATAAGGCAAGACAAGTGAAGACAAAAGACAAGCTAACTCTGCTAACAACAGCTAAGGACTGAGAAGAGGAGCAAGAAGGCTATGCTACGCTAAGCTAAGGACCAAAAGGCTCCAAACCAAAGGAAAAACCACCAAAGGCTAGCACCATCTCCTTCCCACTCTAGAGAAGCTGTAGTAGAGTTGTAAGGTAAGCTTCCTTCATACCCACAATAGTTAAATTAAATAGTCAAATTTAAAATTTCCACCTCAAGAAAGCAAGGCTAGCCAGTGCTATCTTAACATAGCGTGCTAAGTAGCAGCAGAGCGGCAGTTAGGAACTGAAACAATGTTGCAGTTTCCCGGGGCAGAGCCCTGCCTCCTTGTGATTGGCTACCCAAAAGAAATCAAAAGTACACAGGCAAAGAAAACTTATAAACATAAGAAACTAAGAGAAAACCCAGAAGCCTTGACTGCAGATAATGCCACACAGGAGGAATTAGTAATCTATTACTGTACAAGGACGATACTGATGCTTGGCATAAAGCTATCTGTGCCCACTATGACCATCACAAGAAGAGAGGCATATGCAGTGGGAGACAGATAGTCATTGAAGATGAAGACAACGACAGCCCACCTCTCACTGTCAATGTCTACCACAATGGGACCATCATGTTTCAAGGCAATGAGGCCAGTTTCAGCTCTGTCCAAGAGGACTTCAACACCATCAAAGCCTTGGCAAAGACTGAGAAACAGAGACAAGGGAAGATCAGCAGTGAGGAGAAGAGCAACATCAACCCCACAGAGCAGCCACCAGGCAAAGAGCTGGAAGAGGAACAGCCTGTAGGAGACCGTTCAGGGCACATTAGTCAACTGGATAGCAGAGTGTCCCAGATGAGAGAGAGTCTGTCTCTACAAGAAGTAGAGCTGGTGGAACTGAAGGAGCTACTGCTTTCCAAACAAACATCCACTGAATCCACACAGCAGCTAAGGGACCAGTTCAGCCAGGTGAGGAATGAAATGAAGGCCTCCATACAGGAGCTAAGAGGAGAGGTTCAGGAACTACAGCAGGACAGAGAATCTCTGAGAACAGAGCTCACTGCTGTAAGACAGGAGCTGCAGCAGGACAGGCAGGCCATGAGCAGAGAGCTCACTGCTATAAGAGGGGAGATGCACCTGAGAGAGCAAACCATCCTCAGCCTCAAGGAGCAGCTCCACAGTCTGAGAGCCTGCCAACACCAAACACAACCCTCCATCACCATCAACAGCCCCCCTCAACCTGAACCACAGCCATCCACCTCCACCCTAACTAACACCAGACCATCACAACAACCTGCAGTAATGCCCACCCCCTCCACCACCGACCCACGTAAAGAGGCCACTACCAACAAGCCTAAAACATCTGGAGAACAAAAGAAAACCAGTGATGCTGAGATCATAATCCTTATAGATTCTAATGGTAAATTTGTGAATGAGGACCAGCTTTTCCCCGGACAAAAAGTCACCAAGTTGCAATGCGCCAGGACTGACAATGCCCTGCAGCTGCTCACTGAGTCCATCCTGGGTCAGCCTAGCCATATTATCATCCACACAGGTACTAATGACATGAGACTACAGCAGGAGAGGGTAGCAGAGTCTGTGAAGAGAGTAGCACAGAGGGCTACACAGACCTTCCCCTCATCTAAGATAATAATCTCCACCATCCTCCCACAAAGAGACTTCCATCCTGACACCATCCACCGGATAAATGCTGAAATCTCATGTGGATGTGCCCTCATGCCAAATGTCCACCTGGCCCACCACCCTACCCTCAACATCCACAGCCTTTATGATAATGTCCACCTCCGCAAAGATACCGTCAGCACCTTTGCAAAGACATTGAAAGATGTGGCTTTAGGACGCAACCAAAGAAACCCCCCCAGCACCAACAGACGGAGCAGCTTCCACCCAGCTGGCCTGCAGCTGTCACCACCTCACAGACCCAGCCCCCCCATCACCCTCCACCACCTCACAGACCCAGCCCACACCCTGCCAGCCCCCACCACCCTCCACCTTCTTATGCACAAGGCAGCCAACTCAGGACCAGAGCAGCACCAGCCCGACAGAGACTTGCCCAGCCCATATTGCCCGGGCCTCACCCTGGACCCCACCCTGCTGGCCTAGCCCAACACCACGATCAGCACCCGGGGCAGAGGAGCTACGCTGAGACACTCACACCAACCAGTGCTGGCAGCCCTGCAGACCTGGGGGAGATCAAACACCTGCTTAGTCTTATATGTTCCAGACTGATCAGCTAAGTGGGACTCTAAGGTGTCATAAACACTATTCTCATTTTTAGAAGAATAATGTGTTTTTATAAGTTTAGCTATCCACTTTTAATTAGGGCTGTTATGTCTTAAGTAGTTTATCCACTATTCAATTCAGGTCGTAAATTATGAGGCCATATTACCAGATTTATTTTAATTTTCCTATTTTATTTTAACTAATTTATTTCTATTTACTTTTTGCCTTCCAGGTCAGAATTAATTAGCCTTTTTCTTATCGGGCATTACTTAAAAATAAAGAGTACATCTCTGGCATCAATGAATTATAACTTGTTTCGGACTCTCACATAACCCTGTAATTCATATGCAAATAGCTAAAGGGAAGATACCATTTAGAAAATGTGTAACTTAAATTAAAGTGACTACTATTCCTACTTTAGTCAAGAACAGCCCTTCCTCTCATTTATTAATTACTGTAGGTTTATCTCTTTTTTTTCAACTGTTCATATCTGTATTTGCCAACAATGAAGCCATTTACTGTCTCCATGTGGAATATTCAGGGCCTTAACTCTTCATTGTTTGGATGTAAAAGTGAAACCCCTGAATTCAAAGACAACACCAAAGATACAGACATCATCCTCCAAGAGACCTTGGGCTGTTTCACAAAAGTAGAATTTATAAATCCAGGATAACCGATAAAGCGAGACTTGACCTAGTCTAATCTGTGCAGCCTGGCTTGGTGCTTTTCACGACGGCCAAGCCAGGCTGAGGAGGAGCGACTAGGTCGAGCTGGGCTGAAGTAATTCGGATAGATGCGCGTTCACGGATTTCCTTAACAGACCGCGAGGTCGATCACAGATTTATTGATGCTACAATGGAGAATATGCTTTGTTCATACTTTATACGGAGTGAGCAGCAGCTTATTGTAGAAGTATGATAACATGAAACACATTATTTGTAAAAAAAAGAAACACGACCGCTGTAATGAAACAGCGAGAGACAGCCTGGCAGACGATCGCGGACCGACTGAATGCGTAAGCAGCCTAAATATATTCATTAAATGACCACTGCTCTGAGTTAAGACCGTCATAACCATACCATTCAAGGATTAGGCTACTAATACTTTGCACAAATTAACTATTTGTCTTAAAAGTAAGCAGAAGCTAATGTTACTCAGGAAATTTACCATGAAGATCCATTTTCTACAACGCTAGAATATGATGCGTAAATATCTCTCACTCTGTTTCTCCCTCTCTCTCTCTCATGGGCTAAAATATAAATTTCATAAGTCATATTAACTTCCACTGCTTGCTTTTAATGCAAAGTGTTCAACAGTTCGTTTTTGCAAATGACAAGTAACTCATTGAATGGTTAAGAGCAGTAGTTCGTAAATGTATATGTTTAGACTATCGGTCCGCTATTATCTGACACGCTATTTTTTAGGTTTACTTTTTTATTTTTTATAGAGGCCGAGTTTCCTTCTTTACATATAATATGCTTTGCTCCCTCGTATATACAGACATAGAAAAGAAAGACGCTGAAGAAATTGGACTCTAAAATTTAGAAACTATAAAGATAATGAAGTGATAAATTCCATGCACACTGTAAACATGAATGTAACAGAGTATATTCATCAATTATTGCCTACTAGCAAAATATGAGGTCAAAAACCATTGGGGTGTCCTCTCCCTGTTGTTACATGAATGTGCAGTAGCCTACACCACTATATATAGTTACTGGTCCAATGAACTAAGACTATAATTAAGGAGGATTGTACAATTAGGATAGGTTTTTATAATTGTACAATTCTCCCAAATTATAGTCCCAGTTTACTGGACAACACAAATTGTGTGCTAAGAATGCCATTTTATTGAATCCTTTATTGTTAAAGAATAAAAAAAATGAATCAACTAAAATAATTGAAGGTGCATTGGTCCACTATAGAAACACACATGTCCAGCACTTTATATATTGCCCTTAGTATCTGACTTCATTTAAAACACATTTGGCAACTGTATCAGCCTTTTCTAATTATCTCAATAACTGCTGTAATATATTCATCAAACTTCTAACAACAATATAAACAGCAGTCTTCATACAGCAATATAACAGTAACAATGACTGTCACGTGAATAATTATAAAAAAAATAATGGTCACAACTTTAAATAATAACAGTACTTAAATGAACAGCAATATGCACCTGTTGTACTTTAATGCAGGCTGATAATTATAAGGTAAAACCACTGCTGAGTGAGCAGAAAAGGCAGCAGGATTAATAAATCCTGGCTGTTAGCCTGGTCAGGAGCAGGCTAGCTGTACAGAATAAATCTCCATGGTAACTTAGGTGCCTCTGCTTTTGTGAAACCGAGTCAAGGCTAAATTGAGCCAGGATAACTGGGAAATCCCGGCTTAATCCCTTATCTTTGTTTTGTGAAATAGCCCTCTGGTGTAGATCTGGCTCTGTCACTCACTGTCCCCCAAACTACAGAGAAATCATTCTGTCATCAGTCAAACTCCCTACTGTTAAAAGAGGGAGGGACTCAGGAGGGATTATTATCTGGTACAAAGAAGAAATATCAAAATACATCACCCCTATAAAATATGAACGCTCACACATTTGGCTTAAAATAAAACAAGACATCACTAACCCCCCGATAGACATATTCCTGTGTGCTGTATACATTCCCCCTAGTGATTCACCATACTATGATGAAGATATCTTCTCCCTTCTCCATGAGCAGATCTGCAGCTTCCAGGCCCAGGGAAGTGTGCTAATCTGTGGGGACCTGAAAGCACGTACTGGCTCTCTCCCTGACCACAACACAGAGCTAGGTAACAATCATATATTTGGACACAATTATCCACAAAACAGAACTAACATTCCTCGTTCCAACTGTGATACCCAGATCAATAAGAACGGCAGAGAGTTACTGCAGCTCTGCCAATGTCTGGGTCTGTACATCGTCAACGGTAGGTTACGAGGAGACTCGTTAGGTAGAAATACCTTTTGCTCACCTCTTGGCAACAGCACCATTGATTACATGGTAACAGATATAGACCCTTTCTCTCAGTGCATTCACAGTTAAACCATTGACCCCTCTGTCTGACCACAGCCAAATTACTGTGTTTCTCAGAAGGTCAGTGACAAACACCACCACACCCCCACAGCCCAGTAAGTTGTTTAACATCAGGAAATCCTACAGATGGGCCAAAACCAGCACAGAAGACTTCCAGAAAGCAATCAGCTCACCCGAAATTACTACACTACTAGATACCTTTCTGGACACCACATATGTACACAGTCAGGAAGGCATAAATAATGCAGTTAGACATGTCAATCACATCATCATGCAAACTGCAAAACAATCACAATTGAAACAATCCAAAAATAAACCTAAGAATCCCAAAGATGATAATTGGTTTGACAAAGAATGTAAAGAAGTTAGACAAAATGTTAGGCGATTATCTAACCAAAAACACAGAGATCCAGGAAATGTAGACTTACGCCTTCTTTACTGTGCCACACTTAAACACTACAAACGTACACTCAGAATCAAAAAAGCACAACACACACACACACAAACAACTGACATTAATTGAGGAGTCCATAAACACAAACCAATTCTGGGAATAATGGAAAAAGCTTAAAAAATCCAAACCTGTAGAATTGGCGATACAGAATGGAGACATATGGGTTGGCCATTTTGAAACACTCTATGAGCTAATACCAAGGAACCCAGACCCAAATCAAAACCAAATAACTAAACTGAATGAACTAGAATCGGCTGTAAAAGACAACCAGAATCCTCTCGACTCCCCCATTAATGAACAGGAACTAAGAGACAAACTCTGGGCACTAAAACCCAAGAAAGCCAGCGGGCTCGATGGCATCATGAACGAGATGCTGAAATACTCCAGTCCACATCTCCAAATGGCCGTTCTGAAACTCTTTAATTTGATTCTGAGTGTAGGTTACTTCCCTGACATCTGGAATCACGGTCTCATCACACCAATACACAAATCTGGAGATAAATTTGACACAAATAATTACAGAGGCATCTGTGTGAACAGTAATCTGGGGAAGCTCCTTTGTAGCATTATCAACTCCAGACTCATAAACTTCCTTACCAAACACAATGTCTTGAGTAAAAGTCAAATTGGATTCGTACCAAAACACCGTACTTCAGATCATATTTACACCCTACACACCCTGATAGACAAACATGTCCACCAAAACAACAACAAAATCTACGCATGTTTCATAGATTTCAAAAAGGCATTTGACTCCATTTGGCACAATGGTCTCTTCTACAAAGTTATTGAATCTGGTGTAGGGGGTAAAACATATGACATCATTAAATCAATGTACACTAATAATAAGTGCAGTATTAAAATTGGCAACAAAAGAACCACATTCTTCTGTCAGAAGCGTGGAGTGAGACAGGGCTGCTGTTTGAGTCCCACTCTATTCAACATGTATATTAACCAACTGGCCACCATCCTAGAGGAATCAGCAGTACCTGGTCTCACTCTACACAACTCTGAGATCAAGTTCCTGCTCTATGCAGATGACCTGGTTCTGTTGTCTCCTACAGAACAGGGCTTACAGCAGAACCTGGACCTGCTGGAGCAGTACTGTCAGACCTGGGCCCTGGCAGTAAACACCCAAAAGACAAAGACAATGACCTTTCAGAAAAGATCCAGATCTCAAGGAAACCCATACAGCTTCACATTAGGAACACATACATTAGACAACTGTACACATTACAATTATTTAGGCCTGAAAATAAGTTCCACTGGAAGTTTTAACCCAGCGATAATGGAGCTGAGAGAGAAAGCACGCAGGGCATTCTACGCAATAAAAAGTCAAATCTACATTAAAATCCCAATTAGAATCTGGCTCAAATTATTTGAATCTGTAATAGAACCAATTCTCCTCTATGGTAGTGAGGTGTGGGGTCCTATTTCCTACCAGAATTTGGCCCATTCAGACAAAAACCCAGTTGAAATCCTGCATCTAGAGTTCTGTAAAAGCATCTTACAGGTGCACAGAAAAACCACCAACGCCTGCAGAGCTGAATTAGGCCAATTCCCATTCATCAAAATTCAAAAACATGCAATCAAATATTGGCTACATCTAAAAAGCAGTGACCCCCACTCCTATCAGCATAAAGCCCTGCAATACCAAGAGCTGAGCAAAGAAAAGAGTCCCCTCACTCAGCTGGTCCTGACGCTCAGTTCACTTCCTGACCCGGTTCTGCCTCAGGACCAGTCTGGGAACAAACCAATCAGAGTCAACCAAATTATAACACAACAGAAACAAAACTACATCACCAATTGGAACACACAAACAAAAGCCCAAAGCAAAATGCAGGGCTATCTGTCCCTAAAGAGAGAGAGTACAGTGTGGCCGACTACCTGACCACAGTCACTGATATCAAACTAAGAACTACATTGACCAAGTACAGACTCAGTGAGCACAACCTGGCCATCGAGACAGGCCGCTACAAACGACAATGGCTCCCCAAAGAGGAGCGCTTCTGCCAGCTGTGCAAGAGAAACCAAGTCGAGACAGAGCTGCACTTCCTGACAGAATGCTCAGAACTGCAGCCAGTCAGAACTAAATATTTCCCCAAATTCAAACAAACACCCGACATTTGACCACAAAACCAACATAAATAAAATGCCGATCCTGCTGGGAGAACACCCAGAGAGCTGCAGGCTAGAAGCAGAATATGTCTTTACCTGCCACACTATGAGGAACAGTGAGTGACGACCCCCCCCCCCCCTACACGCACACCTGTAATATTCTTGTTTTCATGTTGTTGCTGATATCCATCGGTTTTGTTGTTGTTAAATTTTGTTGACATGATTGTT
>CM042435.1:11421973-11424473 GCA_023631565.1 Gymnocephalus cernua | reverse complement strand
TCACGTATTGGTGCATTCGGCTCTCCGGAGTTTCCGTGGCGTTAGTTGCACATAGCTGTATGGCTAGCGTTGACAAAATCATAGCACACTCGTAGCTGCAATGTCAATGTGGCTACCGGTGAGAGTGAATGTGTTTTCATAAGGATTTAATTCTTCTGTCGTTTGGAAATGGTCTGGTTTGCTGCGACAAACACGGAGCAGCAAACCCTGCGCTGCAACTTTTGCCTTAAGCCCATCGCTGGCAAAGGCAGTGTATTTTGGTGCCTGACTTTACACTTCTCTCGACTAACGGGTGCAGATAGCCTCCTTTAGCTGGCAGTGTGATTTTTAACCAAGGGCCAGGCTTCTTTTCTCAAGGCGAAGCCTCCTATAGCAATTGTTGATGCTAATAAGCCATCACCCCGTTAGCATTATTGACTGCATTCATTTTGGCGTCACTTTGACAACAATGATTTTACATCTGAATCGTTTCAAGTCTTTCTTTGTCCCTCATATATTTCTAAAGAAACACGTCAATGTATAAAAGGCTCATTCTTGTACTTCACGTCACGTCAAGTTTCGACTTACATTGGCTGTTTAGTTGCTAATGTTAACTAGCATTTTAGTTAGCAATACTTGGCCTGTGCCTATGTTATCTCCTTACATATAACTACGCTCTCCGTCTCTGGTAGATTGGGAATGATTGAGATTTCTCTTGGCTTAGCTACCAGAAGACCGGTATCGTTCAGAGACGTCGTTCACGTCACTTTGGAGGCGGGAAGCTAGTTTGCAGTACTCTGCAGCGCAGCAGCTACCGACGTCGGAGGAACTCAGTTGTTGCATTCACTGAACCGGTTACCTGCATTCAAATTATTGTAATATATTCTTCTTGCAGCAAGGACGCTCTTGCCACACTTTTAACGGCTATCATTCTTCGACGATCAGCTCGATCATGTTTCGATGACGTTTTGCAGCGCAGTCAACTAGCTTTCTAATTCTGCACATTCGCAGATGTTGTCTGTCCTCCTTCTCAGCATGGGTATTCAGACCCTTCTCTGAGCAAGCTCAACATAACTAAATATCTTGTACTAAATAGAAGTTACGCTTTCCGCTTTTGTTTCTTATTCCTTAATATTTTCTTTCTATTCGCTGTTTATTTCATTCGTTTGTTTCACGTGTTACTTGTGTTCTCTGTGTTATTTAAGTTAAGTATATTGTTTAGCCGTAGAGCATGTTCTAATGTTGTTCTTACATAGTTTACCCGGTTAGTTAAGGTTTACTAATTTTAATCATTTTCATTCACGTCGCTGCTATCGTAAATTCTAGTCTTTCGCATTTTTCTCATTATAGGACGGCTCTATGTATGCTTTGAAACCATTATTGTGTGTGTTCTTATTCTAACCAGCATTAACATTTTCTCATGATCTCTGCTGAATGACAAGCTCTGCAAACAAGCATGCCACCATGCACAACTGAAAAAGCTATAATGATGTGGCAAGTATGCAAGCATATAGTTGTTGTAATCATGCATACAAGCATCAAACCTTGCCTGGTTTAAGCCGCTATCTGGCATCATGCAAATAACTGGTGGTGGCGTCTGCTTAATGACAAGCACGGCAAACAAGCATGCTCCGTGCAACAGCAGAAGCTATCATGATATAGCAAGTATGCAATCATATTTTCAGATTTCTAAGCTGCAATTCGGCATCATGCAAATAACTGGTGGTGGTGGTGTTTGCTTAATGACAAGCACGGCGAACAAGCATGCCACCATGCATCAGCAAAAGCTATCATGGTACAGCAAGTATGCAATCATATTTTCAGATTTCTAAGCCTCAATTCGGCATCATGCAAATAACTGGTGGTGGTGGTTCTATCCTATTTCTGATGGAATACATGTTTCGGCTCTCTTTGGTCGTTCTGCACTCATGTTGTTCTATCTCTTGCATTCACTTTCGTTTTTTATTTTTTTCATTTTCGGCCTGTACGTTTACGAGGGTTAAGTTTAGCCTGCCTCGGACACTCAGCCTGGGTTTGGAGTAGGAAACACGGACATGCGGCCGTGGTCAAAAAATGGTTAGAAAAGCCCGACCTCGACGGCGGGTATGCTGGCTTTTACCAGACATGCAGCAAAGGTGGCCTGCATGTCCTGGCTTTACCCAAGACATTCAGCAAGCTGAGCTGCAAGTCGGGTTAGGTGGTCAAGTGTGTCTTCCTTGCGTGTTTGTTCGCGTGTATATGTATGTATATGTATATTCATTTATGCATATCCATAGGTTTACATGCGTATGTGCGTTTATATGTTGTGTGTATGTTGCGTATTTGTGTATATATGCGCACGTGTGCTTGGTTTTACTTGCGTTTTATGTGCATACGTGTTGCGTGCGCGCGTGTGTAAATATATAATATATGCATTTATGTATGTGTGTATATTTATGCATGCGTGCACGTGTATGTTTGCATGTATATTAAAAAAAAAAAATAAATAAATAAAAAAAAAATCGTTTAGCGTAAATAGATA